>MU858205.1:0-90113 GCA_033297075.1 Rhypophila decipiens
ACTAGATTGAAGAATACACATGCACTACTAACGATCAGATTCACCAGAGCCCAAGAGGACTCTGTTGATATTGATCACCAGTGCAACCAACAAGTACCTTATTTAAAGGTGATTCTTATAATCTATTTATATAGTTAAATAGAGTAAAAGAATACTATTTTATTAGTATACTTTAATTATTAATATGATATTTCGTTGATTTATTATTAAAGTATGAAAAATCGCCTTTTTGGTGGAAAAGGGGCTAAAAGGGGTGCCGAGATCCCGGGGGTGCCGATAACCCCGTACTCCAACTTAGTCTTTGGCCATGGTGTTAAAATGACGTGATGGTGTTGGGGAAGTTGCTCCAGGCAAAGAAAGCGTGGAATAATGCGGGAAGAGCGTGTATTGGGTGAAAAGGACTCTTGGATCTTGGAGGAAGGAGCCCTATGAAGCAAACAAACATGGCAATTCCTTCAAAATCTTTGTGGTGCACGCAAAGGAGATTCTGGATATTTTATATAATCATGAACAAACACTTAAATAACTGGTGGACAAGCGAGGAAAATACCTAGATGAATTGAGTCGTCCGTATGGTCCGCAGACGAAGCATCAAGGCGCTCCTCGGTAAAGCACCTCTTTAACCACCAATGCCGGCAAGGAATCCAATTCGTCTCCGGACCGGGCACAGCCCCCAACTAAGGTATTCAAGTAATCTCTTGGGAACCCAACATCCATCCTTATCTAAATGGTAAGGCAGCTTGAGGTGGGGCATAATCGCATCTATTTAGAGGAGAGTAGCACAACCGTCGTTTTCAGGGCTGTAAATTTGTCCCCATACAATATGTCACAGTCATCATTAGTAATATGAATCATAGCACCTGCCACACTCCACGACGTTGGGCTCAGTGGGTATTTGGAAACTGTCGGAACCTCGTCACACGCCTGTTGTGTTACCGCAGCGATGAACGACGCACTACTTGGAAGACCCTCGATGAAAGCTTATATTATGGATAACGCTGTCCTGAACGTGAGCAGGAAGGAACCACCACCCTCCCCCCACCAGCCGTTCCTTATCCTCTCTCTCCTCCTTTCCACCCTTGTCCCCACCAAACCCTCACCAACGGTTCAACACGCTCAAAAGACCCTTGCAATAATCGTCATCCCCAAAAGCCCTCTGGAACTCGGCCAGCTCTTTGCTCCAGTCCATCGGATCTGCGACATCGTTGGACTTCCCGTCCTGCTGCTTCGGTTTCTCCTGCACCGGCGGATAGCCATTCATATCCAGCAGGTTGAATTTCCATCCCTCAGGATTGGTCAATACAATCTCCGGAATCCCGCCTTCTTTGCTCTTGTGGGGGTATGCCCTGAGAGCCGGCACCCAATTGCAACGATGTCTCAGCCTCGCGCCCGCGTCGATACGTGCTTGGTTCTTGGCCGTTTGTAGTGAGAACAGATGGCCGTTGTCGTCGACCCCGCTGTGGGAGGGCCATTTCGGATGGTGGCGGCCGGTTCGCGGGAGTGGGTGGAGTTTGATGTCAAGATGATTTACCGGGACCGAAGGTTTATCTTTGATGATGGTTTCTCGGAGTTTGGATATCGCGTCGTATCCAACGCCTAGCGTGAGGAGCAAGTTTATTTCTTTGCTGGTGGTTTCTAAACCGGGTGGTGGGCTGGTCTTGGTCTTGCGCTTGGTTTTGGGTTTTGCCGAGGAAGGAGCGAGTGAGAGTCCGACAGTGTTTGTGGTGCTTCTTGGGGAAGAAAGAATGCCCATGCTTGAGGACGAAGAAGGTCGTGAAGACATGGCTGTAGCGAAGTACGAAGGTGGTGGTTGAGAAGTGCCCAGTACCGATAGCATGTTCTTGTCTTGGTTGTGATGTTCTTCAGGGTTGTGGATGGGTTCGCGGTGGTGCCTGGCTTTCTCCTGTTCGCACTCGTCGCACGTGCAGTAAACAGCATGGCTAACTCTCCCAGAGATTGAACTTCCAGTTGGGAGGATGCTTGTGGCTTGGGCTTCGGTCAGCTCTAGCTGTTCGGCAACGGTCGCAGCTTCCTCGTTCATCCAGACGGCATGTACCGTACCGTTACACGATTCCGGGCCTGCGGTAGTGGGGTGGAGATCAGGTCTCAAACAACCTTCCACGTGGGCGAAAAACTCGGGGTCCAGATAAATAGGTGTGGGGTTCGTTCTATTGAACCACTTTTTAAAATTCACCAGAGACACGCCCTCCAAAGGTGACATCATGTTGTTGAGAATGTGGTAATACTCCTTCGTGCTGCTGATGCCGAACGTTCCGGCGTATCCCTCGCGCTGGAACCGGATTACAATATCCTTTACTGGAGTCCAGCCCAACGTCGAAAACTGTTTCACCAGAACCGCGGAGAAGGCTTCAAGTGGTTTTGTGCCGGCTGTGGTTAAATGGCTGTATGGAACTCGCAGAGGGGTGTGTGGCATCATCAGAGGTCCATGGGCGGAAGGGCTACCACGTGGGGCTGGAGGAATGGCTGCTGAGAGTGAAGTTGTCGACAGCCCGTTGGTAGGACGTCCTTGATCCCTAGGAAGCGGTAGGTAGAGTATTTGTACCTTGGATTCATCTGTCCGACTTGAGCTTCTCCTAGGCTTCTTGCATGGTGGCTGATCTTGGGGATCTGTGTTGGCAGTCGACTGTACTAGTGTCGGCGAGAGACCTATGAGTGGCTTTGGCTGTGGATCTGGGGAGAGATATCGCTTTTCGACTCGCTTGAGTTTTTGAAAGCGAGATTCGGGCGAGTTTGGCCAGGCAGGTGTCTGAATGGGGTCGTACTGTTGTGCCAATTGTCCCGGAAATTTTGTAGTCAAGCCCCCATTGTGGCCTGGTGGGGATGGAGGTATGTTCTCCTTGCTTCGGGCCTGATGCCGGATGTTCTGCCACTCTCTTGGGTTGACCTTGGTGCAGTCGATTGAATCATGACTCCTTTTTCGAGCCATGATGTATCCTGTGCGACAGTCGGCAGTGCTTGCTTGTGTGCGGGCCTTCGGTCAATTTACTGTTTGTCAGATCGGTTTCGACCCAGGCAATCAGGATGCCGTGTCGTCTCTTTTACGGTTGAGAGCGTTGAGCGGATTGACTGGTTGCTGCGTTGCTGCGTTGCTGAAGCGTGGTGAGTTCGGCAATGAAAATTGTCAAAGCGATTCTCCCGAGCTGAGGGACTGATCGCAACAGCTTGAAAGAAAAAGGTTGGAGAACGCCAGCTTTAGGCGAAAGAACACCAATGACTTGGTTAGGGCTTAAAGCGCGGGGGAATGGGGTTTCATCGACGCCCTATGTGATTAAATTTGCCACTGCCATTGCAAGATCGAAGGCACCTGACCATTGACCTATTCATCCCATAGCTCGACTCGACAAAGGGATGAAGTAACAATTCAAAAAGTGAAAAAGACGCCTTTTTACCTGGATTTGCCCACGATTCTGTTCCAGCTTATGTGATAAAACCAGGACTTTCAATGCAAGCGACTCTGCTAAGGTAGGGTTATGCTTTGCCTGGTTAGCAGTGTTTTGAGCGAGCACGTTACAGGCCTTATCAGGATATACCCGAATGACAAAATTGGTGAATGATACATGGTACATGTTCAATCACAGCCTATCGAATGGATACTTATCAAGCATTCCCTGCTCTACAACAGCCCCTGACCGGGGTGGATATTGACATTTATTAATGCCCAAAGTCTAAGCAACCCTTTCAACATTCCTTTTTGTTGGCCATCCTTATAAAATGTCTGATTTTGCACTAGGATGCTACTAGTGCTTGTCTCCTTGTCCCTAACCCACATACGCTTTCAGGCGCTCGTTGTCTAAAGTATTACCTACCAACACCACGCAACCACAATACCGATTCATCTACTTCCTCATAATCAATTATATCTGAGATGTATGCCAAGGTAGAGTTACGAGGTGAAAATAGAGTTCATGGTTGCCCATACTCTGCGGTAACCCAAACCTTGTATGAAATTGAGAGCCTTTAAGCTCTAAGGTCTAAGTTAGAATATCTCCGGCTATATAACTCTTCCCTTCGCCCTGCAATTTTAGTTTCTCTTCTTTCTCTCGTCCATCCTGCAAAACGTTGTCCAAGGCGAAAGACCAGAACGGCTCCGATCCAGTTCAAATCAAGCCCAACCATCGCGTTCAACTTTACTGTATTCTGCAGTCCCTCTTCAAATCCAATACCGGCACTCTTCGGAACTCATCAACTCCAGTACAATGGCATCCCAATCTGAGGCTCTGACTGATTCTGTGGAACAACACACGAACATAGAGACTCTTCATTTCCAAACAAACAGCCAGCAACAACCTGAAACAAATCGAAGCTCCGTGGACGGCCAAAGCACTATACCAAATAAATACGCAATGTATGAGACAGACTCGGATGTGTCAGAATACTCTGACACGCGAAGCCACATCAGCTTAGCAAGTCACGACGAGGAGCACTTCCACGGCAATGACGATTGCGATATTTCCTCGGTTAGTCAATCATATTACATGTCAGCAGAGGAAGAAGACGGGCCACAAGAGAATCTGTATCCAAGTCTCGAAGAGATCTACCCCGAAAACTTCGATCTCACCAGATACGAAGAGTTGCACATCGGCGATGAGGATCTCGACACTGTATACTAGTCTTTAGAGTCTGAGATTGAATACGAGGAAATAGCCTTTGAGCTGAACGCCTACGGAGTGCCAGTAATCCCCAAGGATAGCCCTTATCGGACAAGGCCAATCAGCGAGGATAACATGACGCCCAACCATCCGCTCCCATTGACAGGACACATCAATCCTGGATGGGGAAAAGTTTGCGGCGTGGACCAAACCGGGCATTTTTTCGTCTGGCAGAACGACTCCGATAATTATTGAGGGGGTCTAACGGGACTGTCATGAACGTCACTTTCAACTGTAAGCCCGTGCACACAAGGTGCACACCCATAACCAGAGTCAATTTTGTATGGCGATACCACAGAATATATGGACTCCAGCCTCTTCCAAATCTCAATTAAAACGACTATACTTAATTGAAGCGACTGTACTCAATTAAAACAATTCCACTTAATTGGAGACTGCGATGAATTGAAGACTACGATGAACTGAACCGACTGCAATTAAAAGGTGTAAGCCCATTTTTGCGGTGGTATGGCCATACAGAAAACGCATTTTGCGTGGGTTGTGACCTCGGCTGAGAGTTGGGGGTTACAGTTGAAAGTGACGTTTATGACAGTCCCGTTAGACCTCCTCTAATTATTACCTGAGAAAGGCTATCGAAGGGGGTGAGGACTGGCGTCCCGGTGCCAAATGAAAATGGCAAAAGGTCCCGCGCAGTAGGAAGGAGGTGAGAATGCCGGCGAATATTCCCCGAACAAAGATCAATGATCCAGAGACAGGAAAGGAGCAGGAATCCCCGCTTGTTCCAGAGCTCATGTTGACGACACCTGAGGGGGAGGAGCGTTCGCTGGTTGATATTACCTATTATGGTACCCAGGCTGGATGCCGGTGGGCAGACGAGGATGATGAGGACGACGATGATATTTACGATTAGAAGTGTGCGGATCGAGCTGGAATAAGCGGTGTACAATACTACGAAGCACTGTTTTGAATAAAGTGGATTTGGAGAGCCACATGGGTATATCTAGAAGTGGCTGCGGGTTAGACACGGACCAGATTTGCAAGGGGCTATTCATTCAATTCAGTTCAATTTCATCTACGGTGAAGTTGATCATCTGTAAAGACTTCTGAGACTGTGTGTGACTGTGACTTCGCACTTGAGACTAACAATGCTGCAGGCTGGAATCTGGAGCAAGGAAGAATTGATTTGTTGAGAAAGGAATGCGTCTCGCAATCAAGTAAAAGAGAATCGTGAGCAACCATTCTGCCTGTGCGGGAAGGGCAATACCGTTAACTTGACATGCCTTTAATTGACTTCTAAAGGACATGGAACCTGGCCGAAGCAGCGAAGCTCGTCGCCGGGGCAATAAGCTTGCGGCCGCACTTGTTTACCAGTCTTTGTTTACCAAAAACAACTGCTCCGTAAGTCACCTGCACAGATAGGTCATCACCGAAGCAAACAGAACCTGTTCGTTGCCGTCGTCATGGGAGACCAGGAGGTTTGGCGGGTGAATGACGACGACGAGGGGCTTTTGTAGCCCGTGCGAGCTGAAAAACAGGGCGAGTGTGGCTTGCGGCTCTAAAAAAGCCAGATCTGATTGGCCAACCCCGCTGCCGCTAAACTTTATTTCAGCGTCGCTGCCCTTGGCAACCCCAATTCGGAAGTGTGGAGCCAGCAAAAACCGCGCTAGCCGGTGTCGGGAACGGGTATAAAAGAATCGCTTCCCTCCATTCCCAATCCAATTCCTTTTGCTCTTTTTTTTTCAAGACACTTCGATCTTACCAATTACGCTCTAAATTGCACGCTTTACACTTATTCTCACGCGCTTGTTGCTTTCAGTGACATTCTATCTACTTTACTTCTATCTTTCCGTCTACTTCGACCACTTTTCTCCCGATCCTTCGAGATGCCTTCCGACGCTCAGCAGCGCAAGGTCCTCATCCTTGAGGGCCGGAACAACGTCTACAGGGGTGACGTTGCTTGGTATTCTTTCTTCATTTCTTCGCTACTGGGTTCTACCTGGCAGTTCACTCAGTACATGGGCCAGTCGCTCCTTCCCTTTCTCATCTGCGTCCTTCTTGACGTCGGTGCTCTGATCGGTTTTGCAGGAGCCGTTGATTAGAATTCGACCTCTGAATTTACTAGAGAAGACAACGATGTTGAGGACCGCAAGGTCGCAGCTTCCAAGGAGATCACGCCCAAGGTGGCGCCCCCGCCCAAGGTGGCTTCCGTCATTCAGGTAAGAAGTCCTCCTCCACAGCCCAAGGCAGCTCCACTGCCCAGGGGGGCCATCACACCAAGGAAGTACTTGAAGCCCAGCCCAGCGCTGACGCCGACGGTGAACTACGTGCTGCATGCGCCTCTCTCCCGTGGCCGGAAGTTCATCAAGCGATTCTTCGACAGCCACGGGCGCAAGCCGAGGACACGTCTCGCGGTGGCGCCTCGACTTGCAAACATCCCGGAGGAGTGAAGTTGTCGCTCTTGACTCGCCCCTACTTGTTCTACCCCAGTGCGTCTCATTCCACTTGCCCCGGTGTGTTCCGTTTCTCCAGAAAAAAGAAAAAGAAAGAAATCTTGAAAAAAGATAATTTATAAAAAATAACAGTTTCAATTTCCTTTGTCTTTCTTATTTGTTACCAGCACCAGCTCCTCTCTGATCTCCATGCGCCACTCCATATGTTCTGCTCCTTGTCTTTTCTCTTGGTTGCCTCGCTCATCAGTAGCTTGGTCTGCCTCCTATCACCCAGATTAAAATCATCAAGACTTCTCCACTTTGTGAGGGCTACTCTCCCTCTTTGAGCGGGTTGTCACTACGATGAGACATGTCCTTGTTCTATATGGCTGCAATGATTAGATTATATCAGTGAGCAGCTTTATACCTTGGACAAAAGTGATCGAAATGGGTCGATTTTTCTTTTACATAGATAGATTGGAGGGTTAAATACGATGGTTGGGTGTTCTACTTAATACACTATGAGATTAATTCCTGTATCATTCATTTGTCTCTTCTTTGATGTTTATGCGCTAATACCCGTTCGTGCTACTTTGGCTGGCGTGACTGATTTGCGCATCGCAGGTTGATACATTCATTGGATTCTTGGAGACCATGCCTGTCTCCTTGGCTTGATTTTGTGGCGAGTTTCATCCCCCTTTGTGGTTGTGTACATGTTCCTAACTCAAGATTTGATTCAAGCATTTTATTTCGTGGCGGCAACCACGGGGCTGTCGCCCAACGGTACATGTCCATAGGACCACAGCGAAACTCAGACCTCAACACACGGTATGAATTCAAGACAACAACCTCTCACATCGGTTGAGCTTCTACAGAGAGATAAGGAAGGATGTGGCAATTTAGCATTTAAGGTCTCCTGGAACGGAAGTCACTGAACAGATGAGAGACAGGATGTGGATGTTGGATGGGAATGGTTGGCGTTTGCTGACGCAGATCGTCAACAAGCGTCCTTGAAGAACTGGTGCTCGTTAGGTAGATAACAAATCAACAAAATGCTCTGACGAGATAAGATTTCTTTGTCTTGTTCCTGGAGCTCAGGCTGTAGCTGTTGAACACCACGTAGTAATTGATGACTTTAAATAGATTTATTGATCCTTATGTTGTTCAGAGAATAGAAGCCCTCATCTGACTGGCGCAGAGTTTTCCTTGTGGCCAGTCAGCTAGTCTAAATACAGTAAAGGGGCATTTCCAGATGCGGTATAGCGTTCAACATTGGCTACAATGCTTCTCATAATATCCAGTAATCTCGCGACCGACCGAACAACATTTGGCCAGAGAAGGAATCGGTGTGGGTGCTTACAGAGCAGGCAACAAAACTTGCTGCTTCCTAAATCTCAAGCGGGTAGGAATGATCTCCTCCTAACCAGGGCTCTTTACCAACATCCACGACGGCAGGCATGCAATCTGGGCAAGTGGACCTCGGGCACATGCCGACCCAAATTCCAATGACAGCCATTACCTACATCTTCTGAGCCCATCAAGCATTGACGTGATGTTCCGGGACAGAAAATGTGTGCTGACATTCTCTCCCTGCCTCTCTTGCTTTCCTACTCTCTTGAACAGATATTTCTACCCGCTAATGACTCCCAGGCAACCCAGGTAATCGAGACCCGTATCCATAATCATGGTTCATCACGGTTGTCTTGTCACTAGAATCCCAAGTTCCCAACGCTGCCCATATCACCGTTCAGTCAATTGCATGGTGATGGGTCGCACAGCATGCGCCAACTTTATTTGGCACATGCTCATTGAACCTCGCACATCCGAGGTGCCGTCATCCGTAGGCTCGCCCAATCCAGACGCAGCCAAGAGTATCCACTCGGAATCTTCGACCAAATAGAAGCGCCATGTGTACAACCTGCTTTAAGTTCGGTTTCTAGACGCAGATGCTGTACTACCTCTGGTGCATCGGTATGGACATCTACTCCGAACTAGCCAAGCCGAATCCCATTCCCGCTGTCCCTGGCAAATGTTGTGCTTCACAACACTCAAAGTTGTGCCAATGGTTCTAGCCTTGCCATTGCCTGGCTGGGAACAACACATACGCCGTTTTCGACACCGACATGCAAGCTGCATAACACCAAATCAATATCCTGCTGAGTTTTCCAATCTTTGAACTATTCTACAATAAGGCGTCAAGGCAAAGCTCCCCATTTCTGCCTGATGCAGGATTACGTGTTTGTTCAGATCTCGGTAATTTTCAAGGTTTTCCCCCGAGTGGACAGATCCCATCACCGTCTTGTAGGACAATACCTACCGATATGCGAACCAAATAAGATATCCCGCGATACGATCCGATGTGGCGTGATTCCCGTAGGCCGGAAGAGGGCTTCCGGTGCCGAGCGAGCGACAGGTGTCAGGAACGATGGACAACAGACGTCCACGAATGAGATTGAGAGACCAACACCAAGTCATATCGACACCTGGATCTTGGTCAATTAATTCGGTGTCTCTATTGGGAGTTTTCGGGGCCCTCGGTTCCCTGCACCAACTCTTGGTTAGCAGATGCCATCATGCCAGAAAGCGACAGTTTCAGTTCTGTCTACTTACCCTTCCTTCCTTTTTATTCTATTCTTTCTCTTTGCAAATGGTTGAAAACTGCAACAATCGACTAAGCCATCCATAAGTTGCGGCTCTGATACCTCTTTGACCACGACCGATTAAGGATACGTTTGTCCCGATGCATCTAGACCTCGATATCGACAGCATCATGACATACACTTGGCCTACTCTACCTCTCAACCCTCCGACCCAATCTTCCTCACAATTTCCTCGGCTACCCAATATCTCTCCCAACATTGCTGCGCCTATGCCCGAGAGCTCAAGTTCAAGCTCGATCCAAGCAGCGCTGGTCATATTTGGAGTTCTGTTCGGCCTCGTAACAGTTGGCATCATTGTCTGGTGTCTCTGTTGCAGACGGCGCAGTAGGACAGCTGATACAGAATCGAGAGCGCGAGAAGTCCGGGTAATACGTGGACCCCCAGGGCCTCCAGGACCTCCGGGCCCTCGAGGAATACCAGGCGTACCAGGACCTCCTGGGCCGCCTGGCATCGGGATACCTGGGCCGCCGGGAATATCAGGGCCCATGGGACTTACTGGTCCCCCTGGGCCACAAGGTCGGCAGGGTGAGAGGGGTCCACAAGGAGAGAAGGGGCCGAAGGGTGAGAGAGGCGAACAGGGTCCCTGTGGTCCTCGTAGCCTCCATGTTCAGACACAATATCCTGCCGGGAGTACGTCAAAACAAAGACCACAAGAGACACCTGGAGTAACTCCCGTACGTGGCAAGACCGCAAGGATGACCTTACCAAGAGAACTGATGTTTCCTGGTGTATCCCAGTCTCGAGCTTTGCGATCAAAGAGAAGAGGTGTCAGAAATGAGAGTTCAAAAATGGGAAAATTGCCTTCTGGCTACCGGTCACCCTACGTGGAGACGTCATTGGAGGAGGAGCTCTCGTCGCCTTCCTCTGCGAGTTCTGACCCAGAGTCAGAACCCATACAGAGAGCTTCGGGAGATTCGGCTCCAATACCCAGGTCACCAATCCGAGCACACAATGCCGACGTCGCAGCTGGCAGGGTGCGCTTTGACCTGCCCAAGTCCGTCGTCACGGGTAGGAGCACTATAGCGGCCTAGTTGGGTTTGATTAGCATTGGAGCACTGAAAGCGGTTGGTTTTGGGGTGTGGAATTTTGGTCGAGGATTATTAATTTTTTTTAGTTTCTGCTAAAGTAGGCGCCAGCAAGATAGAATCAAATAACAAGAAGCACGGTGAACCATGAAATTACTCAGCTACCTATGCTATGGTCGAGAGACCCCTATTGGGCCCATAACCGCCGCTGTGCATGTTATCGCCCCGCTGCACCACAGCCTCACAGTCACAGGTCTGACTCAAAAACCAGAAAACATCCGATGGCCGTATACGAATAGATACAAGTCAATGAAATCTGAAATCGCAAAACAGTCATGTCACCGCCCAATCCCAGATAAGAGCTTGGATGAAAGAGCAACGAGTGCTGAGGGGCGCAAGGGCAGGTGCAGGCACATGGCAGGCTGAGATGGAAGTGGGTCTCAGCGTGGGGCAGCCCGCCTCACCAACTACAAAAACGAATTTCGCCTTGTAAGTTGTGCCTCTCCTCCTTTCTTCCACAACCTCCAACCACCTTCCGTCACCGTCACAGGAGCACCATTCAAACTGCGACGCTTTCTATTCAACGTCACCGACACTTCTGCAAACCCATCTCTTGAACTACGCGCCTCTAAGTCCCAACGAGTCTGTCCTTGCAACTTGCGGTGGTGCAAACGCCGAATCAATTGAAAAATAGACCACCGACTTGGGCTTTTGTCGCAAACTACAACTTTTCGCCCCCACCAAAAAAAACCCGACGCTCGATTTCTCACTTTCACTTCCACGCCTTTGCCACATTTCGATTCTCAAATACCCTCCGTCACCTCACGCCGTGCCATAGGTCTCGGTCGGCAAGATGGAGGTGGATTTCTCAGCCTTTGACAACTCCGGCTCCGGCCCTATTAAGGTACCTGGCTTTAACGGGCTTGATCAGTATGTCGAGGGCGTGGGAAGTGACGGCACACGTCGCTTCATTCACGCCTTGGACAATCCCAGGCACTGGCCGATGCGTGCCACGGCACGTGAGATTGCCATGCTGAGGTGTATGGAGAGAATCACCGACAAGCCGAGATGGCACCGCGACATCTTCGTGCAGGATATCCTGTCCGAGTGGAGGGTGGAGGCGATCAATGCCGACTGGAAGATCAGTGACAAGGCCTGGACGTGGTGCGTTCAGGAATTGCAGGACAAAGCGCGAGATTTCGTCGACACAGGCCGCGTTGTGGTATTGGACTACGGTGCAGCGAGAGTATGCAAATTCGACTTGACCGACGAACTGACTACTCTGTTGCAGTCGACTGTTACCGAGGTGGGAGAGAGGGAACCCAGAAAATTACTCCCCGGCTCAGACGGCGTTGCTCACATTGTCGATCCACACCTTGCTCCTCTTATGTATGGCTGGACGAAGGTTTTGTCCAAGGGCGGCGTTGTCGGAATGGATGACGTTGATGCATATAACCGCGGCGATCGAGCTCCAGAGGCATGGGGTAGCTTGGACCCGATAGAGCTCGAGGGGGAGGGGGACCCCTGGGCCAATGCTCACACCATCGCTCGTCGGCAACAGGTTCTGGGGTATATGTTTGAGGATAAGCATTGGCTTCCGTGCGAAGTGTCCTTCAGCACCGGGACAGCAACACGGCCGAAGGTGAACATCACATCGTACATCAACGATCTACACCCACACGGACAAGCTCATGCTTATGCAGCCATGGAGCAGGCTGTTTCCGTCGCCGTTGAGTCCTGGAACGACGTTCTCATTCGTGCCCCAGATGCTTGCAAGTATCCATACTCAAACTCCATGGCAGTGGGCAGAACACCAGCGCGAATCAAGACATACGGTGCACAATATCACCCCGAGCCCGGTGTGTCATTTACTTTTCAGGAATGGAAGGCGGGAGAGAACGTGGATCGCGCCATTGTCCCAAAGCATGCTATCGAGCCAGATGAAGAGTTTGAGCCCTACTCCGTTTCCATACAGAACCAATTCCGAGAACGTGGGCTGCAGGTTGTCGTCCAAATAGACAGCATCGAACTGGACCCCTCGCTCCCGCCTCCCGTCGCGAATTCCGAACCTTACACCTGGCATTCAGCGGACAGTCAGGCAACGGACTACATCTCAGCTACCTCCATCGTTTTCTTTGACCTCGACAACATCGAACCTTTCCGCATTTGCTTCCAACAGCCGTCGCACCTTGAGAAATCCCACTTTTCCGACGCTGAACAAGGAGACTTCAGAGGCATGAGGGAAGTCTTTGACCTCGGCTACTTGAATTACAGGGCCGGAGACCGTCGTCGCAAAGACCGCCATATTTGGTTTCAGGACTTGGGCTCGGTCGAAGCATGCAAAGGACGGATGGTCTCATTTCCCGGGCCAGTGAGCTATAGGTTCGATCGCTCCAAACTCGTCGATCCCTCGAAGCCAGGACGGGCCCGATACTTGACCCTCCACCTGGTCGATCCAAACTATCGTGTCTGCTCAACAAGGAACGTCCCACCTCAACGACTAGACTGGTGGGCTCATGACGTTGCGAGACGCACGCACTTTGAGCTGCCGCAGGAACTGTATGACATGGTAATCGCGAAGGTAGCGGCCGACCTCAACTCCGCTAGTCGGGTTGCTGGGCAGAAATGGCCGATGTTCACCAGTGAACTGCTCCAGGGACTGGGGCGGCAGATGCTAGCAAGTCGTCTTCTCAATGAGAGGTCGGTACGCAGCTATATTTTGCACTGTCCTCCTCTCAACCAGCTGAGACACGGACCAGGATTCCTCGAGCATGATGACGAAGCCGCCTCTAACGAAGAAGACGACTCAGAGGAAGCCGACTCTGATAACGAAGAAGACGACTCAGAGGAAGCCGACTCTGAGGAAGAAGTTTCCGCAGAAGATAGGGCATTCTGGAGAGGAGCCCTATCCGAGATTGATGAACTATCCGAGGAAGATATGGAATTGTACTTCCAAGGCGGCGAATTGATGGTACTGGATGATATACCAGAGTGACTTGTCGGGGTGATCTCAGGCATAATTGTCTTGACTTCCAGTCCAGTCAGGGCATCTATTCTAGCCAGCTATGCCATTGATTCTAATCTGGTCCAAGCATTTATTCCAGCATAAAAAGGCACCTGATGATCAAGAGGAGGGGAAGAAAAGTAACACGAGATAGCAAGTACTATAATCCAGCAGCGAATAGCGATAGATAGTCAATGGCATGTTTTAAGTTGTACAAAACCCGCGCTCACTGTTTGCTCTGAGCGTACCTACTACTAATGAAGCTGAATGCTTACAAGAACGTGAAAAGCAAGATGGCATATGATCTGCCACTGGTAACATCACCCCCGATTATCATTGTATTCCAGAGCTCCCTTTCGTATCCAAAATCCCAGGTCTTTCTCCAAAGCCTCTCAGTAAAGCTGATAGCCAAGACTACTCTCCAAATTCAACCCCTTAACGCCATCCTCCAGGTCCTCGATCCCATCCAACCGAGCAAAGACCCTTCTGGCCGCACAGTCATGCCCGTTATCGATCCTCGGCAAACCGCTAGTTCCATTGAGACCCGTCCTAGAAACCGGCTCAGGCGAAGAATCAGGCGTGATAGGTTTTCCAACCCCCGCATTCGGGCTCTTTCGTTTCCTATTCGCTATGACGCCATTCGTTTTCCGGGCGGCGCTATTATCCCAGAGACTTGCTCCCAGGCGGAAACGATCGAGCTGGATACTTGTTCCGCCAATGGCCTTCACGATCCCGGCGTAGCTTGCTCCGGTGAAGGGCTTGGCTGGTTCGGGCCAGATGGAGGTGTGTCCTGATCGATGGAGGGTTTTGATGAGGTCGCCTAGGAGGAAGTTGTCGCAGAGGTGGGTGTCGCATTTTGAGGCTGTTTCGTTGAGGAGGTCTTGGACTGCTGAGTGGATTATGTGGAGGGATTTGCCTACTATTTCTTGGCGTTGGGCGTCGATGTGCTCTTTGGTTAGATTGTTAGTATGGGAATCTGGGGGTAAAGGTGGCTGGCAGGGAAACTTACTGATGATCTTGTCACGGATGGGCAAGCCATGGGTGTTGATTGGGCCGGAAGCTACTAGGGCGATTTGGCGTGTGGTTTGCTTGAAGATCTCGGCTTGTTTGAACACGTGGCTTATGTAGATCCATTGTGTGAGAGCTTTCTCGCTTAGCTCGTCGACTGAGGCGCTGGTGCTTTTCCAGAGAGTACTGATCCACCTGTCTGCGTAGATTTCCAGGCTCTCGTAGAATTGGAACTTGTCCACAAAGAAAGCAATCTTGGCGAGGGTGTCCAGGTCCGCATTCTTTGGGACTTTGGATCCCCGGCCGTGGACGGCGTTGAGGACGACCGTCACTGCCTTGGGGTCGAATCCGGGGGTGAGTGAGATGTGGACTCGTCCGTCGGATTGGATCTGGCTTGACTTTTTGAACTGGAGCTTGTTTTTAAAAGGTTTCGAGGAAAGCGTGAGATGCTTGGATGAGACTTTGAGTCGGAGACCGGGGGTGGTTGAATTTGGTGAGGATTGAGCAAAAGGGGGGACTATGAGAAGGACATCGGCATCATGGTCGACTTCGTAGAGGGAGGTCATGTTGGCGAAGGGGGATTCCACCACGAGTATTTGGAGAGAGTCCATCATGAATTATGTCTGTCCAGTACCAGTTTATGATGAAATGTGTGGACAGGAGCTCCTCTGAAGGTAATCAGCTCTTCACGTCACACTCGCCAATGAGGTTGCAGTTGGTAGTCGACAGCAGAATATTTGGGTGTCACCTTGTCATTTGGTGTTGAATAAATGACTGGAAGTGAAAATTCAGGGTCCAACGATACGATGGATAAATATCTCACGATCTTCACTCAGGGGGATTTGCAGAAACTTTAATTTAACATGGTGTTCAATTTGGAGGCGGGAAGAGTTCATTGCGTGAGGGGTTTAACCGATCACGCAATTGGCGCTCAACTCAATTGGTCATGCTGGCGGCTGGGACTTGGCGATGTTGGCGTTTTACTCTTTTGGGAACAATGCTCAATGTTGAATGTGACCTGTGTGATGAAAACTCTTTAAATGTAGGAGATTCACAGCTTCGACTCAATTAGATCTGATGATTTAACCTGCGATTTGATGGAACAAGTTGGACGTTGCGGTTCATATATCATACCGTCTCTCACCTAGGGCTTAGGCTTAAAGAGTGTAGCGACAGTGAGTGATTGCTATATGGCCTTTCAGAAATTTCACATAGATCACTCATTTTCATTGCCTCATATCATTCTTATTTCATTTTCATCCATTTGCTCTCATGGTTCAGCAGTCATCCTCTCATCATGGTTCATCTTGAGAGTGAAACGGATATTCTCATACAGATGCCGGCCAAACCGTCTTGAATTCACAAAACCCTTGCGACATCTCATGAGGTTTCAAAGTATTGCATCAAACCACTGTTACCGATCAGTCTACGAAACTGTGTTCGCGTTGGTGGAGATGTGAGATGTGAGATGATGGCAGTGTTGGGGCTGAAGTGAGCCAAAATCATGGTCACATGACACTTCCATGTGTATCTGTTAGGAAATACTAACAGTGACAGTTGCGTCACTAACAGATGCTACGTAACTGTACTCCGTCCACCGGTCCTCCAGTCCTATCCCACTTTCCTTTTACTCGGCCATCCTCATCTCATAGCCACCGCGACCTGAACACCGAGTCCTTTTCGAGAAATCTTTTAGTTACACCATTGAAACGGATTTGTCATTTCCTCGAATCTCGTTAACCAGCAGAGACAGGTTACACAGCCGCTGCGACTGCTGCGGGGTCAGAACAACGAAATGGCATTCTGGAAGGCTTCTTTCCCATGCTGGTGCCCACAGATCTGCCTTGGCCCGATCATTCCAGCTCCTCGGTATCCAAACGATCACCGAGCTGCACAAGCTCCAAAGTTGGCATACAACATCTTAATTCATGCTCGGTGTAGACAATTATTCCTCGTCAATTTATCGTGCTTCATGTCATCATCTCGCAACGTGAACGGCCGAATTCACAGCCGCGAAGTCCGCTCAGCCACAAACCGATGCTAGGCGAAATCCGAGCACTCCAAACTTAAAGTCGGGTTGTGAGCCACATCTCCGCTATAAACGAGTTCATTTCCCCGCTCACCGCACCCCAAGCTTTTTCGGCACGGCCCCACCCGGCGACAACTGCATCAGCCAAGAACCCGGACGGACCGGGACATCGTTTACCAGCGCGAAAAGCATCATCTTGGCCATGTCAAAACGCCTTTCCGGGTTATCCCGTTTGACCGGCCGCTCCGGCTCATCAAATGCCAGCAGCTCGACCAACGAACCAGCACCTCCTCCAGCGTACGCGGCCGTCAATCAGAACCAACCAACCACTGATTTCCCGACTGCAGAAGAAACAGAAAATGTCAATCTGACGGCCGCTTTCGATCATCTCAGCCTAACCAGTGGCCCTGCCCACCCAACTCCGGAAACATGCCTCGCTCATTTGAAGCTGCTGTTCGCCTTTCAGTCCATGAAGGAGGAGATCGGTTACACAGATGGCCTCTTTGGTCTCTGGAACAGTCTTGCCGGCCCACCTGAGAATCTCAAGGGTTTGGAAGAAAAGACTCCTCAGGAAAGAGCCCAAAACACGCAGTTGGCTGCTTTGAGCAGGATTCGCGAGAAGCGGTGGGCTTTGTTTGTCGCCAGGGCAGTTGAGAGATACGAAGTGTGGTGGAAATCGATGCCCGCCTCCCCGTTGACAGAGCAGCTCATGTCGGAGAATCCATCGAATTACTACACAAGGTTTCCCGTTGGTCCGGCCCATGCTATGAAGTGGGAGACAAACATGCTGCCTCCTTTAGGTGGGTTCTGATACTCGATTTGCTTGCATCATGGCAGCTCAAGCTAACTTGATTCTTCCAGACATCCTCATGGTTTGGCACACGCACATGCTAAACCCTCGAGCCTTTCTCGAAGACTGTCTGCTCACAGGTCTCAGGGCCCTCTGGGGGGCCGGAATGCCCTGGGATGTGGTCAATCAGGTGATCGATACTGACTTCAACTACAACCCTCCAGACGTTGTCAAAGCCCACTGGATCGCTCGAACTGGCCTGTCTTGGGACAACGCAGATGACCCAGCGTACAAGTCCGTAAAATGTCCTCGATGTGCCACTCATCTCAAGATCCCCTGGACGACGTGTGGGCAGCCAGAGGAATACTCACCCAGTCCCAATGCGCAGCCAGAACTCATCGGGACTGGCTACGGGGACGGTGGGCTGAATTTCAGATGCAGCAGCTGCAAGATCATCATCCGAAAGGAGCTCCTCGCCGTGTCCAAGTTCGTCAAGGATGCACAAGCTCTGCTCGGATCCGAGAACCGGCCCATGCCGGGGACCGTACTTGACCCTAAAACCGGCACACCCACTTTTCCCTCTACCGCCCTTGAAAGAAGTCGCTTCCCCCAAACCTTTCCTAATCGCCTCCTCAAAAGCGGAGCCAACATGATCCGGTCGACCATCACAAACCTGATCTTTTCCTCGACCGGCACAACTGGTCCAACAATGGAAGACGTCCGTAAGCAGATCGAGATAGTTCTCACAGACAGCCGACTACTGAAGGAGGTCGAAGGACTATCCGCAACCTCCCTTCGCTCATGGCGCATACAACCGGAAGCAAGACTCGCCACCCGCAAGATGATGGCTCACTACTGGGAGAACTTCTCGCCCTTTGCGCTGGACCTCTGCAGCGCGGTCATGCGCCAGGGCGTCTTCATCGACAAGATGTACCACATTGACTGGCTACACTCGCCTTCTGCCTCGGATACAATGAAACGCTTGTTGCTCAAATACGAACGTTTCTTTGAAATCATGTCAGCCAATCCCAACAGAGTCTGTGTACCCACGCTGGACGTCGATCTAGCCTGGCATACCCACCAGCTCAGCCCAGTTGCGTATTACGCCTACACGGTGAATCGATGTCAGAAGTTCATCGATCATGATGACAAAATTGATGAAGATACACTTTCCTCACAGTTCGAGTGGACGAGCAAAGAATACCAAGACAAGTTCGGAGAAGTCTACAGCGAGTGTACCTGCTGGTACTGCGAGGCTATCCGAACGAGCCACATATCTTCTGTGGGGAGCGTGTTGGGACTTTCCAAACAAGAGAAGGTGGCAGAGAAGTTCCACGAGACGACTGCAACTGCGGAATTCTGCAAACCCGACAAGGCAGCGCATATCTCGGCGCACAATGCTGTCAAGACCAATTACGACCCTCGGTTGGAGAGTCTTGCGCGCATGTCTCTTGGCCCAGAGGCATTGAAGACTGCACGTGTGGCGGATACAAGACGAAGGGTGCACGCGCAGATGGCAGCCTGGCATAAGAAGCGCATTGAGGAGGGGTATGCCAAGGCTCAGAGGAGGGCCGAGAAGAAGGGGAGGAAGATTCCCCCGCGGGACGGCAAGGGCGGGGATGGAAATCAGTACTACGATCATTGGGGCTATCCGTATTATTACTATGGTCCGTGGATGTACGCCGTTTGGCTGACGCCTGGGATGTATTATGGATGGGCTCCGGGGTATGTAGCTGGCTGTGGAGGGGGTGCTTGGGCTGCTTGTGCTGCGGGGAGTTGTGGTGGCGGTGTTGCTGCTGGTGCTTGTGGTGGTGCTGGGGTAAGTTTTCCTTCTTTTTTCCTCTGGTTGCCTTGGTTGTGTCTTGATGCTAACGAGTGAGTTTTACAGGGCTGCGGTGGTGGTGCTGGAGGAGGAGCTTGTTCAAGCGGGGGCTGTGGAGGAAGCAGCGGTGGTGGTTGCGGAGGAGGAGGAGGGGGCGGCGGATGCGGAGGTGGTGGAGGTGGTGGAGGTTAGTTGGCCACACCTTTCCGCATTGCTATTCTCTCCCTTTCATACCGGTTACTAACTCTGTGTGGGACTAGGTTGTGGTGGTGGTGGTGGCAGTTGAGTACCATGCGTGGAGTGGAAGGAACGGATAAGGCGGGTATTACGTATGACTTGAGCGGTGTATTTCCGAGTTCCTTATTTTGGAATGGGCGTGAATAGTGACCGCACTATCAATATCTCAGAATGAGTGATGCAGAGTTACGTCTGTCCTTGGCGAGCATTGGTTTGATGCTCGTGCTCATAGGAGGAGAATCAGGAGATTTGTCGTATCCCCGCATCGTCATGACACTATTGAATGCACGCAAGAAGATTGTATGATCAATGTAACCACACCTCCGGGCTCGTTTTCGACAACGACGTTTGAATAAGACAAACAACCAACAGACCGAGTTGAGACGGACCCGACAGTCCGGTACAGGCTAATCAAGCCGGTCACGGCATTGGAGATGTTAGCTGATACCAAAAGGGACCCGACAGTCTGGGTGGGTGGCTTGCCCTGCCGAGATATGCGGTTCTTGACAGGTGAAATGTGTGACGAGAAAACGGCACTTGCATTGAACCATATCGCCGGGACTGATTCTTCAGTTTTCTTTGGAGTGGAATGCGAAAAGCTCGGGATATGACATGCATGTGTGATAAGTGCGAGGTCAGAAGAGGAAGATTGCATTTAGGCGTCCAGTTGCCTTGCCGTGTGAGTGGGGTTCACTCACCGGTCTTGGGAATCAGTTTCAAGATGAGCAGGTTTCTCATTACAAATGTTCTTTTTGATGTTCAAACATTTATCTGCCTGTCCCCATGGTGGCTGTGATTGGGCGGATTTAGGCATATCATGCTGCAGATTATAGATATCGTTATCTTCTCCGCATCTCGGTCTCGAGCATGGCATTAACCTCACTACAGTTGGACCCGAGGGAGTGGAACGCCGACCTCCTTCCAAATCCAACAACATCAAGAAACGTCGGAAAGCTCGATCCTCCTGCAAAATGATGTCTGTACACGTAGTTTCCATCACATCACACCGCTTGCATGCATGGGATGTCGGCATGATAGATGATATTAGCTTGCCATCGCTTGTGACCAGGAGTCTAGGCCGGCAAGGAATTAACCGACCCAGTCTGTCGGGTCCGCCTCGTGCGAACCAACGGATAATTGTTTCCCTGATGCGGAAAGGTTCGCTTGCTTGCTCTCCTGCCGCTGGTAGCATCCATGATGGCACGTCGACAGCGGAGGGCGACAGTGGCATACACAATGTGAGAAACTTGTCGAGGAATTGCCTGATGATCGGAACTTCCTCGGTGAGATGAACGGAAGGTGTGAGGTGCTCTGGGCTTGATTCATCTCCGAAATGGGATAACAGCGTTTCCGCGGCGGTTGAACCTCGATGGCATATTCTAGGTCAATCTGTATCCTGGTGCTATGCAAGATATCCGGAGAAAACAATCCGGAACCTTCTGAGGACCGAGGCTGTTTTAGGAGTGGCTTCAAATGATCTTATCGTACCTGGTAAAAATGATTACTCATCGGCCACAACTTCCATTTCCCCTAATATCTGTGGCTGTAAGAAGAAAAGTGAAGGCATATTGTGTGTTAGACATTCAGTGCGCAAATATACCGGACTCGATGCCAATGTGAGGCGGAGCAAGGGAGAGTGGGAAACAAACATGTTTTGCCGCACCCTGGCCGCACCGAGTTCTCGGACGATTCTTCCTGTCGCAATGGTACGGCGTCGAATCCGCGGGGAATTTTTGCGCATCTCATTGTACCTCTGAGGGTTAACAGATTCATGGGATGGACTCCGAGTATGGGTTTTGTCGAGTTGAAACTTGAAACCAGACGGTGAGGACAGTTTCCTTGACCGCTCCTTCCGACTCAAGGGATGTTCGCAACATCGCCTTCCGTAATGCGATATAAAAACGGAACTGAAGTGGATCCACTCCGTCGGAAATGCGACCACGTCAGCATGTAACTCTTCACGAACATGTGTGAAGAATGCAGAGAACTGGTGAATGGGAATTTGGCAAGAACCTAGCTCTACACATCTGCCGGGATTCCAAACGATGATGTGGTCCCAACCAGGTGGTTTCGTGGCTGCCCATTGCCTTCGTGTTTCTCTCTTCCTCCCCCTTGTCATGTTTCTTCTTGCGCTGACCAACCAATCGAGGAATCGGGAAATTTGACCGAAAAGTGGGACAGTGAGATCTGAGCATAAGCCTGGCAGGGGTAGGGCCTAAGCAGCTATCCGGCCCCACAGGTGAACCGCTCTGTCGGGTCCCGCTGGTCTCATCGCTCAGATCCTTCAGCTTTTTTTCTCATTTCTCAAAACGGCCACTCTCCGTGCAGATCTGCTGGGCCTTGTTCAGCTTTTTCCAGCCGTATTCGTACCTCACGCCAAGGTCAAAAGCAAGCGAGACCGAAACAGGAGCCCCTGCAAATTAAAATGGCATTTTTCACTCGAGCCCGACAAGCCACTTGTGACTTTATTTACACGTAACAATGCCATTTTCCTCGATCAGTCATCTGCCTGCCGCGAGTCAACATCGAGTCGTCGAGCCACGCAAGAATTCACAAAACCCAAGAGTGGTGCGCATCAATTCCCAGCTGAACGGTTTCCTGTCCGGTACAGATGTGATTATGCGTGATTGGCATTTTTGGCGCTTTCCGATCAGTGCGGCTTTTTCTCACTGTTTCTTCAACAAGGCATTTTGTCGTCGGCGCATTTTCTAACCTCATCATGAAGGATCGTGGGAGCCTTGTTGAGCCCTTGACTTGCAGCTTCAAAGTCAAACAGATCCAGCCCTTGCACGACAAAATGCCCCACTGCCAACTTGCTCCTTGTGGGCCCCTCGACCCTCATCCAACCCTCGCCCGCCTGCGCTGGGTTTCCTTCCGGATTTGGACTGGGAGAAACGGTCTGACAGTGGATGGGTTTGCACGGTTCCACCAGCCCTCCACTGCACCGTAGCGGGTGCAGGTCATTGGGCGGGGGGCAGATCCGCGCCGTGCCGCCTTCGCGGAGTACGGAATGGGCTGCCTTGGCTGCGATGAGACGGCGCTATTGGACGGGGGAGAGATCCGAAGAGCGCCATGTCCAGAGGGTGTGTGCTCATTTGCTCCCCCACGCATGGGCATTCGACGGGCCACGAACACCCCCCAAATGCGCCAAATCGACTTTGCAGCTCTGCAATTCGCCAATGGGCCCTGCTAAAGACCCTCTTTTATCCTCTTTTCCCTGTCAGGTTTAGAGCGTCGCAGTCAAAGTTGCAGTGTGATTGATGAAGTGACGCGACGGATTTCTGTGCCGGCCGGTAATGTTCCCTTTTCCCTTGTCCGATCCCCTGCACCTCCAGTGCCTGGCTGAACGGCGCGCAACATTTCGGTCGTTATCGTGGGAATTGCCATTGGCACTTGTTCCTCGTTTTTCCCGTCAATTATTTTCCCTCATTTTTTTCCCTTTCCTTTTTTCTTTCTTTCCCCGCCATAGCGACATATCAAATCCTACGACACACTTCACTCCTCTGACCGGTTTCTGGGCGCGAACTGCAGGTGCCGGCGCTGGTTGCCTTGCACCCAGGGTGATCCAGTCGTCTGGTAAACTTGTTGGTCCTGCGCTGTTCCATTGTGCTTCTCTCGTCCAATGCTTTCCCGCCATCCGTCAACTTCCCGTCGTTCGTTTCTTCCCGCCAGTTCCAGCTGGCCGGGTCGCCTGGATCTTTGACGACTGTTGACCGATCCATGATCCTGGAATCGGTTGGTGCTGTATAAGATCTCGGTCCCAACCGAAAAAGTAGAAAGCGATAATACCCACCACCAACTTTCGGTACATATATCTCCGCCATCGTCCGGTTGCACACAACCTTCATATCCATCGTCATCAACTATCCACCTCGCATTATCACCTGCGCTTGGATGCTCTGAGCGTTAGTGGTGATGATGGCAACATCCTACTCCATCGAACTCCTCGGCATCGGATCAGATCGCGACGTCGATGCTATCCACAGAACGCTGGACGCATCTCCAAACTCGAACTGTTCGCGGGCTTCCTCGACCATTAGCTTGCCAGTGCCAGACGCCGCCAAAGACATACCTCACCCTCCATTGTACCCATCTTCATCGCCAACCAGATCTTTTGTGGAGCTCATACCTGAGCCAGTCTTTGTCGCCCCTGTGTTCCAGGCCCATCACGTTCACTATGAACTGTCAGCTCTTGTAGACCCGTTCCAGTATATCGAGCGTGTGCCGCAGCATCTGACGCCCGTCAACCAATACGTTGACCGCCTGGAGCGCCATGAGAGGATAGCGCACGCCCTAGCAGCTGAGATCAAGTTTGAGAAGCCATGGCAAGATTATTTGCCATGTCCGGGGTCAGGTCCACTATCGGCAGCTGGCAGCACAACAAGCGACTGTGCAAGGAAACCGGGAACGCCAAAGGTGGTCTTTCCCGCGCCTGTCTACGCCCCATCGCCGGAACCTCATCGGCCGGTCACGCCCGAGCCGATGCACCCACATCCACCGATCGACGAGCCTCCGATCATGATCCGCCGTTATCTGGAGGATCCATATGAGCCCGATGGGGTTTCAAGCGCCTTGGATCAGCCAGGGAGCTTTCATAACCCACCGGATCTGGGGCAAGCTGGTCACTGGGACCAAAGTCTCCGGACCGAAGCTGACATGTCAGCACAACAACATAGTCTTCCCGACGCCCCACGGAATGTAGGCTTTTGTCTAGGGAAGCGTGCGAGGCCAGAATGGGATAGCGACCATCCATTGTATGGACTCCCAAATATTCTGATTCCTGATGACGCTGATAACATATCCGATGCCGTGTGAGTTTTCCCCACCCGACTACCATGTTTCTGAGCACTTGCCAATACTGATTGAAAGCCTCTCAATCAGCAAGTCTGTCTTCAGGGAGCACAGAGATGCCTTGCAAGCTGGTCGTCCTAGAGCACACAAACTTCACCGGGTGCACAAGAGGAGGATCAAGTCTTCGCAGGGAAGTTGTAGCCCGATTAGCTCGAACAGGGAGCCACCATTTCTTCGGTAACAAAGAGCTCCGACATGATCCAGAACGCGGCGCCTCAGAGCTTGCACGTCTGCTTACCAAATTTCTTTTTTTGTTTTTCGGTCCACCATGGACCTTTTTTGTTGATGTATTTGGATCCTCTGTGGAGGTAATCTGCGTCTCACTTTTCTTTTGACGACCACGAATCTTACTTGCAGGGAGCTGGCGTAAACATGTCATGCATTTCGGTCTTGGGCTTTCGGTTGGGTCTCCATTCGGCTATTTCTCTTGCATTGATCACATGCGCACTCACCCCGTTTCGGCGTTTTCATTGTGAAGGAAGATACCCGTTGTTTCAAAGTCAATCCATCATTGACATTAATATTGGTTCATTTTCTCAATGCACAAAAGTCAGCCGGAGGTCGCCGGTCGAGTTGAGATGGGAATATTATCATACTGGCTAGCTAAAACTTTGGATATAACAGGGTACAAAGCGGGATTAGGACATTAGGTTCGGTTTGCAAAGTACAAATCAAGGATCGAGATATGTTTCCTGGCTCATCGTCAAATCTATGATGCGTTGGTGAATTGCCAGTGATTTGAGGCTTTTTTGACGGACCTGACCCGAACTGTTTTGTTCCGAACTGCCGGAGGTCAATGGGAAAGTCAATCCATTCCGGTGGATGCCGAAGAAACAACGTCGTGTCGTCCATGAGCGAAACGTACCTCAGGACCCGGCAAATGGATCTCCTGTAAGCAATGGCTGCAGATCAGTCGATCATCATGTATGAAATCAGTTTCCCTGTGATGACGATGCTTTGGACACAAGCAGCCTTTCTTTGGGTCGGCTTTGGGTCGGCTGGGTCTTTCGGAGTCGACAGATTCAACAGAACTGCAGGTTTCCACTCTGCCGAACTTTATTTATTCAACATCATGATGCTTCTTGGACGCCACCTCAGCACTTGGAAGGAACACGCCGATAAAATACGATCGTAATCCCTGTCGATTCTGTCTTACTCTTCACCTTCTTGACGTGATCTAATCGTAGATGTACCGCCCATGCCACTTTTCGCCATGGTGAACATACCATTCTCTGTGTAGATACACCTCGGACACACCTCGGGAGGGTGGAGCACTCGACAATGAAAGCTTCTCTATTCTTCCACAAGTGATTACCCACCGCGCTAATGTCCCAACACGATCGTGCTGACAAGACGAATGGGGCCGATCATCGATGAGAGTGGCACCTCCCCCACCGAAGACAGTTGAGGTGTGTCCGGGGATGGAAAGTCTTTAGGGCATACGTAGTTTAAGTAGATGATCTTCCCCTCGAACATCTCGTCCCATTCTCAACCTCTCAAGCCTCAAGCCTTGAGCACCCAGCCCTTTCCATCAGCCAAATCCATCACCGTACCTCTCACGCAAGTCGCCTCTTATTGTAGCGAGTTCTGTCTCTGCACTGAAAGTATCTTCCATTACATCAAGTTTGTCCGAGAAGATGGCATCACGAACCTCAGCTCTCATAGAGACATTGGATTACTTGGGATCTCCTTGCTACCGCTCTCCTTACTCCGGATCTCCTTACTCCGGATCTTTTTGCTTCGAATCATGCTTCGGATCTCTTTCCTTCGGATCTCTCTCGACACCAGTCACGGTGAACCCGGAAGATGAGACTGATAGTGAGGCTGATGATGAGATCGACACCCCTTACGTCATCGTAAACTTCGAGACAGAAATGTTTCTTGAGGACGTGTACGACATGTGTGATGGTATTTTCGGCTGTGGTCCTTGCCATCCAATACCCTGCTGATTATTGTCCCTATCCTAGTCCCCGCTACCGCTGCTCCGAGTCCAGATGCCTCATCAGCAGGGCCAACAAGTCCTAGATTGGGTGCGGGAGCCCTGGATGGTACGAGTATCAGCCAGTCTGGCCCGCAGAATGCTCCTCTACCCGGCCCAGCAACCGTGATTCAGGCGCAGAATCCTCCTCTACCCGCCCCAGCAACAGTGACCCAGGGGCAGCAACCAAGCTTGCCCCCATATCTTGTCGGCAACTGGAGGCAGCCTCGTCCCTCGCAAGCCCGCAACCCTATGCCGTACTCTATGCCGCACCACTACAACGCCGTGGTCCCTCCGCATCCGGTCCCACCTGCACCCCATCACGTCGCCCACCAAAACGTCCCAATAAGGGGGCGGCCTCTGTACCCGCCACCAGTCTTCTCCGATATGAGCTATAGAGAGAGCTGGAACGCTCCAGCCAGACCGACCACTCACCCAACACACGCCCACGGGCCAAAATATACTCCACAACAGATTGAGGCATTCATTGCACACCAGAGGGATGTACACCAGAGGGACGCACAGGCCCAAGTAGAGGCATTTCACGCCCGCATTCAACAGAGTCAGGGCGTGACCCAAATGCCCGGCGGACAAGGAGGCAGACCACCCCAGCAGCCCATGCAGCAGAATCCCTGTTCCGCCGTCCCATTCGGGTTTGTGATGCCCCACGCAGCCCCGGCAGCCTGAGTCGAGGACCGAACGGAGCTGTGGTGTTCATGACCCTGAACCTGTCCATCTTCAGAGGGAGCTGACTACCCTCCACTACCAACGTTTTCCCCGGACTCGAGATTACTGCTAGCTGGAGATGAGGATGTTCTGGTCTAGGTCCACAGCCCTTGATGAGCTTCCGGTGTTGATGAGATTGGATTTTTTTACTGAATTCTGCACATTCGCATTATCGCATTTCGCTGCGGTACCTTCCCCGGGCCTTTCTCCCCCCGCGAGGACCGATTCTGGCCTGGGCCCGGCAGAGTGAACCGGCGAAGAACACCGGACTGATCAGCCGGGCGCAAGTCTGGTCACAAGCGCTTCCCTTTCAACAATTTCACGTGCTGTTTAACCCTCTTTTCAAAGAGCCTGTCTGTCGGGGCTGTTCTCCCCGGCGGGCTCGCTTTCTGTTTCACTTTGGGCTTTTGTGGGTTTCTGTTTTCTTTTTGCTGTTTCTGACATTGACGCCTGGTACACTGCAAGCTGAGGATGGGTTGGGTACCAGGCTGTTAATTTTCTCTCTGCGGGCATTTTGTTTCGGGGAATGGAATTTGGAGCTTTTGGATTTTGTGGCAATCTCACACTGAAAAAGGACGAGGAAAGAAAAATATGAACATATGAAAAACAAATTACAGAAAAGAATTACAGAAAAAAAGACCAGAAAAAAGACCAGAAAAAAGACCAGAAAAGGAGAAAAAGGAAAAGAAAAAGAAAAAAAAACCCCCCAGAAAAAGAGAAAAAGAAAAGAAGAAAAGAAAACAGAAAAAGAATAAAAAGAAAAGAGGAAAAAAAGAGGAAAAAAAGGGGGGAGTGGCTTGTTTGTTTTTGCGTGCGGTGGATTTCGGCAAACTGTTTCCGGCGTCTGTCGTTCGGAGTTCGGGACTTGAGCGTCTGGCGTTTGGCATCTGGCGTCAACAGCATGGAGTTTGGAGTTTGGAGCTTTGAGTTGACTGTTGGTGAATTCCGGCGTATGGAGTCTTGTCTTGGGAGTCCGGTTGGACGCGTGGGTGTTGAGGCGTTGAGCCTCTGGCTTGGTTCTGGATTTCAAGGCGTGGGATTTTGTGGCTCGCGGGCGTTTGTGGATAGGGATTTCGGGGTGTTGGCGTTGGGCGCTTGTTCCCGGTTCGATTTCGTTCTTCCATTCTCACTGCCAACCATGCTCCTGTCATCGACGGAGTGACTGCTTCTAGGCGGCCGGCTGTTCGAAAGGGCGGAAGACGAGCAACATTCCCAACCTCCCCAAGTGGGATTGATGGTAATGGGGTTGCTCGCATGGTCGACGTGACGAAATGGAAGAGACGGGATGTGATGTTTTGCTCCTCCTTCCGTTACACCCGCACACCATTGATGCTGAGAGCTGCGCAGGCCATCTCGACGCCGGACTCCCAATCCCTCCGCACGACCTCATGGAGCTGAGGCAGGATGTTGGCCGAGATTGCTTGTTGGGCTCTGGTGCCGATGGACGCTGTTGAAGTGGAAATACACGAGGAGGATTGCATCACATTCAAGAAACGACTGGCTTTGGGTGTGGTACTTGGGTACGCGTGTTTCTGGACTTGTTGCGCGGCTGGCTTTATCTGGATTCTCTCTTCCTCTCCTATTTCTTTGTTTGTTTTCGTTGCTCTTTCCCTTTCCCCTTCCCCTTTCCCTCTTTCGACAAGCTCTTCTGCTATTACATCTGCACTCTTCTGTTTCTCCTCCTCAATGCTTCTGTTCTTGCCTTACTTGCCTTACTTGCCCTCCGTGTTACTTTGGTTCTATTCACACATCTATGCAATTCATCGACACCCCCCCCCCCCCCCTCTCCCCCCTTTTTTTCCCTTATATTCTTCCCCGTCCTAGATTGAACACAACAACAACAACAACATCCTCAATCCTTACCCGTTTTTCATTATCCCTTGTTCTGTCTATTTATCCAGTCTGTTCTGTTTGTTATGTCACGGTATGTTGAGCCTGTGGATAAGATTGAATACTCCAGGCTCCATCCACTCATTCAGCACATTTTCTATGTCGATGGCCTCTCCTACCAGTTATCCAGAGACTTTGCTCAAGTATACGCAGGGCTGGAATCTCGAAAACATACCGATATGACTTTTGATAACGATATAGGTCGTTACATTGGATCTGAGAATTCGGGGTACTAGTCAGCTGTCATTAATATTTAATATATAATGTTTTTTTTTATACCTCTGGCACTCCACATACGCATATAAGAAGTCACCTTGTTACTAATTACCGATCGATGAAAAGAACAAATCACATTTAACCAAGCAGCATCACAGGGACTGATCAAATAGTAGACAAGAGAAGTAAATATGAAATCTAGCACCCAAACTGAAAAAGCCAAAATAACGCCGCCCCAATGATAATACAACACTTCCACCTATGTTCATACAATCCATGTCCTCATTAAAAAACCCTCTCCAGCTTTAGCTGTAGAGTAGGGGAAAAGAGTGACCTCCTGAGCCGACATTCATACAACCAATCCACATCCAACCCAGCCGGGCATCCAAGATGGCGAATGCAAAAGAAAACCCAAGATAAAACCTAACAAAATGAAACCCAAAATAGAACCGGAAATAAAACCCAAACAAGAACCAAAAGAAAGCCCAAACGAGAACCCAAAGAAATACCAAACGAGATGCCAAATAAAATCCAAAGAAAACCCAAAGTGAGAACCCAAAGTAGAACCACAATTCGCAACCCTGAGCCGGAATCAAGAAGAAATAACAGGGTGCTCGAAGGACTCGTGGACTGCGGCACTTCGCTGCGGAGCGCTGACTCGTTCACAGATCATAGAAAGAACTCTTGGAACGAGTGAGGCTGTGTCGGCGCCTGGGAACCGGAGATGCAATGACGGCTGGAACGGAGATGACAGTCTTCTCCGGCTCCTCATCCGAGTCCATCTCTGCAATCTCATCCAGAGAAGCCAGACCATCGCAGGATACTAGCCAGGGGTGCTCCTTGTAGTGGGTGTTGTCTACAAGGTAGCCAGTGACACCCTCGGGTGAGGTCATCGTGAGCTCAGGAATGGGGAGGCCGCCCCTTCTGATTGCACGGCCGCTGTCGATAACGTTGCAGACGCTGGGGGTTTCTTGAACAGCCCAGGTGCATTTTGCCACCCGGTAGAAACCTCGGGCCTTCCAGTATTCTTGGTTTGCCATTTGGGTGAGATAGATGTGCTCATGGTAATCCACACCGCTGTGTAACTCCCAGCCTGGATACCAGTGTCCGGTCAAGGGGAGGGGATGAGGCTTCTTGGCTGGTCCTTCCTCCTCACTATCGTACTCGTCACTGTCCTCCGCGTACAGGGCTTCATCCTCAGAGTCCATGTCTTCGAGGTCGCTGTCGTCTTCCTCGGACTCTTCGGCAATTGTGTCCAGCTGGGTGGGCATTACCAGCTGGGTAGAGGTTTTCAATTGCGTGACTGGGGCCTCTTCTTGCGGAACCTCCTCTTGGGCGACCTCCTTTTGGGCGACCTCCACGTCTTCCTCTTCATCCGAGGACACAGTGACGTACTCGGCGTCGTAGTCTGGATGGAGCCAGACTGGCTCCGGCTGGGTGACTTGCCACCATTGATCCAGCCCGCTAACCTCCCCAGGAGAGACCGCTCGAATCTTGCGGTCCTTTCTCCAATACTGGCGACCATTGTTGGCAATTGCCAGGACGACATCGCCCCAGACTTCCCGCTCGAACTCGGCAATAATCTCCCATTGTGGAGAATACTCAACGATGGTGTCGGGCTGGTCGCAATCGTTGTCGAATATAGTGGTGAAGCCAGGCACGTAGTTGGCGGACCGGTCTTCAGTCGAGTTGGTGGATTGGTCTTCAGTCGTGGTGGGGTATTGGTCTTCAGATTTAACTGGGACAAGTGACGATTCACTTCCTTCATGCTCAGGGACTTCAGCGCTGAGAACTGACGATTCAGAAGCTGGATACAGAGTCAGTAGAGGAACAAGTACATTCTCGTCAGAAAGTGTCTTGCCCTCTGGGATCAACTCCTCAACATGCTCAGCGGAAGGGGAGTCAAGGCCGGTTTTATAGTAGCAGTCATCGCCAAGGTGTGTGGAGTCAACGTCGAAAGTAGAGGGGCAAGGTGTAGTGCTGCCTGAATCATCAGATTCACTACAAGAAAAAGAGTCTGTTAGTCTTTTGGATGTCGGAAAGTTAGACAGGGAATCAAAGAGAGCTTACCTCTGGGAAGAGAGATCTGGGTTTGCAACATGGTTGGGTTGAGCATCATCCGGCGTTACTTTCGTGGTTCCATTCTGGGGCTCATCATCCGAGAAGACAACCTGCTGGCCGCGCGACAGCTAGTCGGCGACCTCACAGATCATCTCCAAGGATGAGAGGAGGGGGGAGCGGAACAGGAGACCACAGGTGAGGAAGTAACCGGAGAGCATAGTGAATGTCGAGAAATGGCCGAGAAGCCACAGAATAGCGACAAGAAGGAAGAGATTATAGCCGCACGAAGCGACGTGGGGATGCTGAGTAGCAGCGGGAAAGCTCTGGGAAGCCATCGTGTCGTGGTGGTGATTGCTCGTTGGAGAGATGAGCAGTGCGCAGACAAGTGTGCAGAGAAGTGTGCAGACAAGTGCGTAAATAAGTATGTAAATAGATTGCAATGATGTAAAAGAGCAAGGAAGATAGTCAAGCAATGAAGTGCTGATGAAAATCGATGGATGCGGTGTCGATTTGCTAAAAAGCGTGTCGAAAGGAAGAGGAGAGGAAGGAAGGGAATCGTGGACAGTTTGGGAACGGAGGGAACCCTTTATATGTGTCCGAAAAACCGGAGCAGGTCCGTGCACACGGCCTGGCAACCGGACAGCGGGGCGGGCAGGGTCGGATGGAACTGGTCACCCGAGTCGACGGCGTTGGAACAGCAACCTTCGGGGAGCTCCGGGCTCGTGGTGCACTGCAAACTAGCGGTCAACAAGTCCCTGACTCAGTGTGTGTCAACAATAGTGGGGTGGTCCTGTCTTTCTTGGAAAGGTCACCTGTCGAATGGTGATGGTGGGGGAACCAGGAGGGGTTTATCAGTTGGACGCAGAAACCTCGATGTATCCTTACCCACTATGACCATACCAGTAAGGTAAATTACTAGCTACATTTCAGGTTTTCAGTTCTAGACATCATAATCTCTCCGCTTCTTAACCATCACCAGAAGAGGTCTACAGTCGCTAATATGCATCTCATGAAGGTTACACCTAGCCTCGCTAGAAGGATGACGTTGATTATCGAGTCCCCACGTACGTATACTTGAGCAATCATTATTCGCGCAGATGACTCAAACTTCAACTTCAACGTCATCGCTGCCGCCTAACATCTAACTTTACCTTGGCCATAATCTCGAATACCGAAACGGTTCATGGCTTGGCGGTCTCCCAGCCTCCCGCACCCTCTGTGACGACCTCCTGAAAACACACCATCTTCAACCACCCTGGCACACGGACATCATCCAAACCGACGATCTCGACACAAAAACGAACCTGAGATTTTCAAAGGCAGACTTGATTGATAACCGCCGCTCAATCGACGTCCTCATTGAGAGAGGGCTCTTGGCGGCATGCCCCACCTTGTGGAACCATTCAGCCTTGTAAGAGAAGTCCTATTCCTACTAACCGAATCACATGCGCGAAACTAGCCACTACCACGTCGTCCACGTCAACGAGAGAGTTCAGTTATCATGTTCCTGGATGCGACGTGGTCAGTTGTATGGGACGCCTGCTCTTTCCATGTGAACTTGATCCATGGTATAGCTATGAGGACATCCAGAAAACTTCTTACCGGCTTGCAGGCGCACGAGAGACAGAGGGGGAAAAGCCTGCGAGAGTGGCTCACAGGACGCTCATCGAGTTACCTTGGAAGCTGGAGGATGGAACGACACGCCTGTGAATTGAATTCAAAACAATACGAGGGGCATCAGAGAGTAAGGAATGAGGTGTCGTCTTTCCGAGCCTTCATTTCTAGATGCAGTGTGCTATCCTAATACAAACTCCCAATCTTTTCCACCAGACCTCTTCCCAAAGTTCACCAGAGACCCCCAGACCATCAGTGATACTCAAGACAATCACCAGCCTTTTCACTCAGATTCATCTTCTTCGGCCCGTCAACACCGCACTTCTTCAAACAGAAGCTCTTCAACTGCGGCTGAAAAGCCTCATATACCTTCTTAATATCCTTGACGTCCTTCTTAAAGTGATTCTAATCTCCCACAGAAAACAAAGCGCCCATATTCATCCCACTCGAGCCGGCACAAGTCAAGAGGCTATTGATCCATCTGTTATTTGCCTTCTTCTGCGGCCTGTGCCTTTTATAAATGGCAACGCATGACTTGCGCGTGGGGTGAAAAGCACAGAAGGCTAGATCCATACAATTATCTCTGGGACAGGCTGCCCCGTAAGGGAGGATCAAGTTCGGGTCGACGGCGTGGCCGATTTGGTAGTCTGAGATGTCCTTTGCTGGCGTGAGGCCTACTGACTTGCCACGGCGAGCGGTGGATTGGATGTTGAGGGCTGTTCTCTTCTCGCTGAGTAAGCCTATGGGAACCGCGGTGGAAGAGATACATGAGATGAGGTGTTTAACGTCCGGGAGGGAAGAGGGAGAAACGACGACCCGACTCCCCTTTAGGTAGGTTGCATTAGAGTTAGTCATCAGACCGGAGGCGGCATCCTTGGGAGGTGAGGGGCCTTCTTGACTGATTTTGGGATAGTAATTTTGGACAAAATGACATGCGTCTCGTCCAGTTCTGTGTATCCGACACAGGAAGCCATGGGATCGCAGTTCGGGCGGGCGTTATGGTCGTATGCGAATGGTTTGTAGCCCATCGGACAGGCGCAGGATCTGTAGTCGTACTGCTTGTTGTGAAAGTAAGGGGTTTGACTGTTGGAGTAACACTGTCTGCCGATTTGATGATGGTTATCCCGCTGGATAGGCCAAACAGCTCGTTCTTGTTACATCCGATGGCCAGATAGCCCAGATTCGCGCACATCTCAACCTCGAGGACGAACAGGGATTGCACATGGGCAGGCAGAGCTTCTTGTTGCCCAGCTCGTTGACGTAAGGGCATTGGACTTTCGTCCCGCCACGGTGTTCTGTCTTACTCATAGCGAGCCTAGCAAAGGCTGGCAGGAGGAGAACTTTTGGCGACGGCTTCATCTTGGTGGGTTTTGTGTGTGGAAAGACAGGCTCTGATTTCAAGTGGGGCTTGGAGGAAATGGTAGCGTTATTATAATATCCATGAGGAGTACTCGGAGCGGGATGCTGACGAGAGAAGGCGATTGTGTAACTTCCTTCCTGAGAATCCATCAAGGATTCAAGTCAGGGTAAGGCTTGACGCGGATATTAGTTAAAGCTGAAAATGACGCCTCTCACTGGTCCTGATGTTCCCAAAACAGTCACTAAATCTCGACCTCGGACGTTTCACCCCGTGAATTGAAGCAATCTACTGAGGGTATAAAATACCTTAACCTGCAGGTCGTGGCTCTGGTACACGATGCAAGAGCCCAACTCATGCACCCGAGCAATCTCGCGTGAGCATACCGAAAGACTCGAATACAAATGGAGGCGTGTATGCTTGCGAAAGGGGTAATCATCACGACAGAAAGTGATTAACAGCGAGTAAGATCTCGGTGGCCGCTTGCACGCAAAAGTCAAGAATCGCAGGTTCGCGTCTAGACAAGAAGTCAAGAACCTGAAGGGCTGGACCTGGCATATGGTTTGCAACGAGAAATGGGTAGATAGAGTCAGATTAGCAGAATCGAGTCCATCAAAGCACGTCAAAACTACGATCGAGTCGCAACAAGCAAAGTTAAATGTCAAGGCAATCCAAGTCGAAGAGTTCACAAGCACAATGCAGGTCATCAGAGTCAGATCAGTTGGCGGCAAACAACTCAATTAAAGAAATCTGCCAAAGGTTTATATGTAGGCAAGGCGCATCTCAGACTGTACAAGCAAACCTCTAATCTCCATTTACTCGGAGATGATCTAATACCGTTTCCCAAAAGCCAAACCAAAACGCCATAAATGAAATCAAAATGCAAATACCCAGAAACTCCCAAAATGTCAAAACTCCAGAAGAAAATTCCCAATGCCCAACATGGCGTACCCAAACATGATGAATGATATACAATGTGTCAACAACCCGATCCTTTCCCTTGCTCCTCCAGGCTCGACCATAATACAATCTCTATATAGCCCGCTCATCCCCGGCACTCGAGAAAAAACCCCGCCAGCTTTAGCTGTAGCGTGGGAAAAAGAGGCCTCTTGAGCTTTCTCCTCCAAACCCATTCAGGAAATCCCATCTTCATCCTCCACTCTTCCCCGTCTTTATCGTCCCCAAGATGTGTGTTGAGAATGATGACTGATCTGACTTGCACTCACTCGTCATCATCGTCCATGTCCGCCCAGTTGGTCTGGCCTGGGTAATAAGCTGTATCATCCAGCCAGCAAGTCTCACCCTCTGGAGTTGTAAAGGTAAGTTCAGGCACTGGCAGCCCATTGGACAGCTTCACAGAACCAAAGACCCGTGAGAGCACCAAGTCTCGGCTCGGCAGAGACACCCATGTATTTGGGCGGTTTTGGCATTGAACCTCGCCGCCAGAGGCAAAATAGTCCTCCCACTGCCGCTTTCCGGTCAAGAAAATCTTTCCGTCTTCATCAACACAGCTGTGAAGAGCCCAGCCGGGGTTGAGGTGCCCAGTGAGGGGGAGAGGAGGGCAGTCTTCGGAGAAATTCTCCCCATCTCCAAAGAGGCCGTCATCGTCATTGTCATTCTCATCGGACTCATACACCTGGACTTGTCCAAGGCCAGTCTCAGATGCAGCGAGGACCTCGGAGGAAACGAGGTCGGTGCAGGAAGTGAGGTCCTGTTGCGACTCCTGGACTGGCTCCTCATCGCCATCATCATCCGCCCGGTTGGTCTGGTCAGGGTAGTAAGCCAGATCCTCGAGCCAGCCAATTTCACCTTCCGGTGTAGTGATGGTGAGCTCTGGCACGGTTTGGCCAGAGGGAAGGATTTGTTGCTTGCCGAAATTTAGCAAATCCGAGGGACTCTCCATTACGACCCATGAGGTCTTTGTGCTGAGTCGGAGTCCGTTGGTTGAGTGGTACCAGTTTTGGTAGTCCCGAATGACATAGACCTGTCCGTGCACATCTATGCTGCTGTGGCCTTTCCAGGAAGGATTCTCGGCCCCTGTGAGCGGGAGAGGATTGAAAGTCTCGCCCTCGTCATCCTCGCTATTTTCAAAGAGGGTCTCATCATCGGATCCATAGGCCGGCTTCCCAAGGCTCATGTGTGGGATGTCCTCGTCAGGGCTCTCCTGGATGGCGGTAACGTTGGAAGAGACGTCGTGATCGGTGTTCTCGGCTGCTTCTTCCTCCTCAGACTCCTCCTCAATTGTGTAGAGGTCCCTGGGGGCGCCGGGGATGGTGGCTGGACTTGGGAATACAGAGACTCCAGCAAGATCCCCCGTGGTAGCAAGGTCCTCTTGGGCCTCCTCGGCCAGCTCATCATCATCATCGTCCAAGTCGGCCCAGCTAACCTGGCCTGGATAATATGCCAAGTCTTCAGGCCAGCTAACCTCTCCCTCTGGAGAAGTCACGATGGGTTCTGGCACTAGTTGGCCAGAGGGCAAGATTTGACGTTTGCCCCTGTTAAGCAAGCTGGATGGAGAGTCCATGGTAGCCCAGGACGAAGCCTTCCTTTGGCACTTATATCCCTGGGCAATGAACCGCTCATCATCGTAATCTCGGAGCAAGAGAATGTGGCCGTTCTCGTCGATCCAGCTGTGCTGGGCCCAGTCAGGATGATGAGCACCCGTGTGGATTAAAGGGTGCTGGCGAGCCTCGCCGGTATCGGGATCAAGACCGACGTTCCAGTATTCCTCAAAGGTGAAGAGGCCTGGTTTCATGTAGACAGGGGTCGCACCCGTCTGTGTCACCCATTCAAGAAGATCCTCGATCTCGGCGTCTGTAAGGAGCTTGTACCGATTCTCTTTGCGCCAGTAGCGGCGCCCGGTGTTTGAGATAGCATAAGCTGCCTCAAATCCGTCGCGCTCGAACTCGACGACTATCTCCCAATCCTCGGAGAACTCCGCAATCTCTGTGTCTTGCTCGGGGCAGAGCTCATCGGTCTCACTGGTGGAATCTTCGGCTGGCTGATCTTCCTGTTGGTCCTCATCCTCTGGATCCGAGAGCAAGGCAGAGCTCTCATAATTGTCGCGGACATTATTGGCAATGGAGTTATATTCGTTATCAGGGAGTGGAATTTCCGCCAAAACGGTGGCCGTCAATTGTCGGACAACGTCGAAAGGCAGAGGACAGAAGTCTTCGTCGTCTGACTCAGAGTCAGAGTCCGGAGGAGTGGGCGTATTGGAACGAGAATAAACAGAGGACCCATGACTGAAGATGGAACCTGGATCAGTGCAGTAATTGCTAATACAAAATTCGTTAGCCTGTTATTCATCAAGAAAGAAAGGAGTTGAGAGAAAGATTGAAATACCTTGATCCTGAAGAACGCCGAGTTGAGAGCTCTGGTTCTGTTGAAGGTTCGACCTCGGGGTGTCCATCCTCATCAAAGGCAGAAAAGCTGTGAGAATAAGCTGTTAGTCTTGTGTTGTCATTGGAATCAAGTGAGGAAACATACCAGAAAGACCAGTCGATGCTGTTGTCAAAGAAGGATTCTTCTTCTTCTTCAAGTTCTTCTTCCTCGACGATTTTTGCAAGCTGGAGGTCGGGAAGGGCGAAACGTTGGAATGGATCAGGCCTTTCGACGGTGATGTTGGGCATGGCCTCGAGGAAGAGCAAATATGAATCGGCATCGAAAGAGGCTTCTTCAGTGGCGTCGGTTATGGTGGTGTTGTATTCATCTGCTCCTTCGTCGATGGAGGTTCCAACCGGAGATGCAGCCAACTAGGCCGCAATCTCGCAGAGGACCTGCAAAGAAGCAAGGAGGAGAATCAGGAAGAGAAGACCGAAGACCAGGCAAGGACCAGTGAGGCGAAGGATGTTGACCGTGAGGGCAAGGAACCAGAAGAGGAAGGCGAAGAAGTCGAGAGAATTGCTGAGGGTAGGAGCACGTGGCTCAGTGGCGAGAACACGAACACTCTGTGTCGAAGACATGGTGAAGGTGTTGGATTGTTAAGACGAGAGTCGAATAGTGTGTCGAGACTCGAAAGGTATGTCGGAAGACAAGGGTGGATAGGCGACTGTTAAGATGTCGAGATAGTTGAATAGAGGTGAAGATCTAAGAAGATCGAGATGGTGGGGGATCAATAAGATCGTAAAGTTAAAGAGCTGCAGAGCTGCGAGGTAAGATGCAGATGCAGAGGAAGATGGTAATTGGTAAAGATGGATGAAGGTAATTGCTTTGATGGCTTAAGATGATGAGGATCACTAAGGATCAAGCAAAAAGTTCGGATGCGTCTTGACGAGAATTCGTGAGAGCGATGCGGAATCAGGAAGGAAGGAGAGTTGGACTGGCGGGGGACCAATTCTTTTTTAGACGGTCGGGACAGGTCCGTGCACCCCGAAAGTGGCTGCCTGTTGTCGGAGGGATGCGTCACCCGCACCGGCCGATGACACTAACGACGGAAAAGAGTCACGGGTGGTCGGTGTGGGTCAGCTAGGGGCGGCTTCCGGTGGTGTCAGCCACGGGTGTGGCCCGTGTCTGCTCGGCTAGTGGTGGTCATCTGGATTTCCGGTGGCGTCCGCGGGGTGATTAGTCACAGGTCGGCCGGTTGTCGTTGGCATTCCGGTGGTGTCGGCCGGCTGTCGGTGGACATTCCCGTGCTGTCGGCGGGGTAATGAGTCACAGTCTCGGTCAGTTAGTAGTGGCCTGAGGATCACGACCGGCTTGGCACGGTGTTGACAATGGAGGGGCGGCCGAAGATCGTCTCGTTTCACGTCTCGGTATTTGTAAGCATACACGAGGACCTGCCAACAGGCATACTGGAATTTCCAGTGTTCCTTGTAGCGTATTTGCTACGTTCACCATCTACATACTGTTCCCCCGTGGCTCAGATGTTCCCCCTCTTTCAGTAGACAAGATGCCCTTCCTCGACTGGCGTTTGGGAAAAGGTACTGTCTGTAATCCTCGAGACGGTTCTTAGACCGTCGTCATTGTAACCCACCTTTCGTATCCTCGTCTTGACGGCCCCTGCTGTCCTCGGGCATCTATTTTTTGTTTGCCGCCACTCACGAGTACTGAGTCTCAAGGTCGCTGAGATTCTGTCACCCGTTACTAAGGAGAGGATGGCTGAAGATAACTAATGCATGTGTCTCACCTTCGAAACGGTGGTTCTCACATTGCGATCTCCAACACTTCACGCTACAATGTTCCGTTTTCCATTGAGCAGCAGACCTTATTGAGTCGTTCGGGACTTCGGAGAAGACCCGGACTCCATCACCAACCAGACTCGACAAGCCAACCACCATGCCCGAAACTCCCTCACCGTTGAAAATAAAGTGCGGCACCTCCTCTGATAGCTGTGCCGCTGCTCAACGAATTTTGAATTCTCGTTAAAGCAAGCACAGAACCAGGCTGACAGCGGAGTTGCGGTTATCTGTCACTATAGTCTCAACCAGCACACAACTAGAACGTTGGAAGACGGAATCTCGAGGTAGTTATCCGACGGATAAAGTGGAAAGATACAATATTTGGTTTCTCGAGGGGTATAATCAATAGGTGTATGCTGCTCGTCAATGCTGTAAGTGCCAAGGCTGCGCAAGGCTACGTTTGTACTACTCCACTCTGAAATCTGTAGGATAGGAATCAAGGCCGACGGAGAAACGATTTCGCGCGACTCTGATTGTGAGAGAAGGACGCGAAAGGGGGTAATTGCTCATTAGCAATTTGATGTTGGGTTTTCGGGGTTAAGAGATCCGGTTTTCAGCCATTATGCCAAGGACAATAATTTTCTGATCATGTTGAGCCGCAAGCCGCTCCTCGCCAGTTGTTTCCCGGTTTCCCTAAATGAGTTAATGTGTTACGTATTGTAGGGACAGTGCACACGGCTTGGAAGAATTGATGGGCGATCAGCATTACACGATGTCCTGCATTTTAGCCGGCTACCGAGGAGGAAAATCTGGGGTTGGTGGTGGTGCTGGAAGGTCTTGAATTTGATTCAATCTCGGGGCGAAGGAAATCAAAAAACGCTCATTAGCATATGGTGCTGTGGATTCGGTTCGTAGGGCATAATGAAGCTGTCCTCTGGTTGGCACAATCTTATGACTGGTTTAGCTTATATCGCCGCATCCTCGGGTTCGAAGCTTTCAACCGGTCACGTATTGCATCCACACTTGGCACGCGGATTTGACTCTTCTATGAAGCCGCAGAATGGAGATCATCTGAATTTCTCAAATAATCACCAAGCCGGTTGTTGCCATCCCCAGAGGGGGAGCTCCGGCTATTCTGTCCACGCCTCCTGCGGCTGGCACAGCCTTTCTAGGATCCATCCATCCGAGATAAGTAACAGGGGGTAGCAACTAGGTATTAATTCTTTGCCCGCCGGGAAAATCCATGGATACTACCGACAGGCCATGCAACGTTTTCTTCGAACGAGACTCACTATGCGAATTCAGACTTTGCTGCTCCGACGCCAACTGAAAGGTCTGCATCTTAACAGCTGGTAATCGTGCACGGTGTAATTGGTTTGATGCCGGGTTCAGAACCGAAACCGAAACGAGGCATTGAATGGGTCCGGCAATTACGGTTGGATTGGTGCGGCAGTAGAAGCGTGGAGAAAGCAAAATACCACGTACCCCAGAACTTGGTCAGTCTTGGCAGCATTCCCGGTAGCTGGGCCCCGTTAATCAAGTCGTCCTATACAACCCTCAAGCTTTCCCGGTTGTGACCCGGTCGAGGTAGGATTGATTCCTGTCCCACTACAAACTTCCACCAGTTATGCATTTCAATCAACAAGAAACAGACGGCTAGTTCGGCACCCCACACATGTGACGACTTTATCCTGCAGAGAGCATTCGAAGAAGGAGTATATTGCCCAAGATGGCCTTGATCGGGGGACCAAGCCCGGGGATATGATCTTGATATTGGTGGAAATTGATGACAAATGCTGTACCTTGCGACGTCTTTCAAGGTCTTCCTCATCGAGAGAGTTGTTGTGGCTTTTACCCTTCGGTCTTCTGACCCGGATTGCGGGGACCCCAGAACATTTTGAATTAGCCTGAATCGTCCATCGCCTTTGATGATATATCGCATCTCAACTCACGCCCGTGATCCACCATCATGATACTACTACGACATGATGGTGTGACTAGGGGAGTGGGCCAAATGTTGCAACCGACATGATTCTAGTACAAGACAAGCAAGATCTCTACTGCGTCGAGGACGCCAAGGCCATGGTGCCATGCCATGCCCAGATTTTGGCCTCGTCATCGTCGCCAACAAGCTCCGAGATGATACCCAGACGTGGGACCTAGAGGTCCGACAGGGTCGGAGGGATCGAGAGTGCAACGACGGAGGTTAGTGATGCGAGGTCTTGGACGTCTTGGAACTGATCTTGGCTCGGGAGTGATTCGCAGCCTTTCAAACAAGCCAAGGCATCGTCGATCACTCGTCTATAAAGAGCAGCCCGAAGACCTCTCGACTGTCTACCATCTACATCGACAACAAACCACTCTCCTCATTTTCCCACAAGCAAACCAGCTCCAAGAGCTCCCAGTTCTCAAAATGGTCTCCCTCAAAACCCTCCTCCTAGGCGCCTCCAGCGTCCTAGCAATGCCCTTCAACACCACGGAGCTGCAAGAACTCGCCCTCCAAGCCCGCGCCGGCACCCCCTCGTCCACCGGCTACCACAACGGATTCTACTACTCCTTCTGGACCGACAACGGCGGCAACGTAAACTACCAAAACGGCAACGGAGGCTCCTACTCAGTCCAATGGCAAAACTGCAACAACTTTGTCGGCGGCAAAGGCTGGAAGCCCGGCAATTCCCGCACCATCAATTACTCGGGCAACTTCAACCCCCAGGGTAACGGATACCTCGCTATTTACGGGTGGACTACGAACCCGCTTGTCGAGTACTACGTTATCGAGAGCTATGGGACTTACAACCCCAGTACGGGGGCGCAGAACCTGGGGACTTTTAACACTGATGGGGGCACGTATACCATTGCCAAGAGCACGAGGTATAACCAGCCTAGTATTGTCGGAACTGCTACGTTTGATCAGTACTGGAGTGTGAGGAACTCGAAGAGGGTTGGAGGGAGTGTCAACATGGCGAATCATTTCAATGCTTGGGCTAGCAAGGGCTTGAGGCTCGGCCAGCATGATTACCAGATTGTTGCTACCGAGGGGTATCAGAGCAGTGGGAGCGCTAGCATTACTGTTAGCTAAGGAGATGTAGAAGATCGGGTCTTTCTGTGAGTAGAGGAACGCAGATAGGGCAGTCGTTATGGGATTGGGAACAGGGGCTGGGATGGGGAGGTTTCCACCAGGGATATGTCACCATTCGTTCTTTGTCGCTTTCTTCTTCTTCTGTACATACAATATTCTTGGCTTAAAAAACAAAATTTCCCGTCTTTTGTATTTCAATGACATTCCTTCAAGGCAAACCCATAACACCATTAAACGTACGAAGTGATGCGCCGAAGCAAGCGAACTGATGCACTGAAATATGATGAAATAGGTGGTGAATATTTACTTGTCACGGCTTTATTCTGAGAGTACAAGGCATATTTGCAAGCCATTACACAGGTATTCACACACAATTACAGGCATTTATTCATCAATCTCTAGGCCTAGTGTAAGATAACGCGCCTGTCTCTTCGGGCCTTCATTCAGACCCTTCGCCGAAAACCATCACACGCCTATGAGCAAACAACTAGACGTCCCCAAGCATATCTAACCACGCCTCTCTCTCGTCATATGTAGGCCTTGCCCAAGAACATTCCACGCCTATAATCCACAACTCGAACACTCCCAGCAACATTTACCACGCCTCTCTTCCATCACATGAACGACGCCTTGCAAAACCAGACAACATGTCCTGCTTACTGAGCATCAACAAACACAGAAACTTCCTCCTCCTCCATAACACGCTCAGCAGTCCCCAACGAAGCCTCCACACTGCAACTTCTCTTAGCCCGACGACGAATGAAATCATCACCACGACGGCGCTTCAAATCAGGGGCGTCGTCCATGCGGGCCAGGTTCCGAGCAAACCGAGCATCAAAGCTATCGTTAGAATCGTAGTCAACGGGGATTGCATCAGGCGCAGTGCCATGGATAGTGTCATCGTTTCCTTCTTTGCCATGGTTTGAGTCGTCATCGAGGCGATAGTCTTTGTCACCGTCGGTGGCATACTCTGAGAGGGATCGTTTCCGGCGACGACGATCCTCGCGATTCTCTTGGCGCTCAAGGATGAGCTGGGGCAGCTCGAGCAAGCCGCTCTCGTGGGACTCGTGCAGGATCCGGGTTATTCTTTGCGTCTCCATGCAGTCGGCTCTGGTGGTCTGGTTGCTGCCGGGGAGAGAGGCGCGGAGAAGAGACATGTCTCCCTTGTGTTGGGCGTAGAGGCGGATGATCTCGTCACGCTCGGCCTCGGTGCTGGTATAGTCGGTGACACCGCCGGTGGCTGGGTCAAGTACGAGTTCCCAGTTGCGGGTGTCGTTGGTTGGCTCTTTCAGGTACTCTGGCCTAGCATTCTTGGCTGGGCTGTCGGGCATGTAGTAAAGGTCTTGGGCAATCTTGCTGGGCGAGACAATGGCGGGTCCGGCTTGGTTCCCAACGGTCTTCTTGAAGGGGCTGTCGGGCATGGCCAGCATGCTCTGGGTGATAGCTTGATTGGCCTCTGCGGCAGGTGATGAGGTGACAGGGCCGGCGGGATCACTCTTTTCATCGGTATTCTCTGACGAGTCATCCACAAGATCGATCTCCTCGTCTTCGACTTCCTCATCTTCGAACTTGAAGTGCTCGTCGTCAAGATGCTCATCCTCATCAAGCTCCTCGTCGAACTGCTGGCTCTCAACTTGAAAGTGTTGGTCGTCAAAGAGCTCATGGTCGACAGGCACATAGTACTCATCACCGGGCTCATAGTAGTCGTCATGATCGTCGAATTGCGCTTCCTCGTCATCCTCTTCGTCACCAGACTCGATCGTGATCACCTCCACGTTGGGCGGGACCTTGCTTCCACCACCAGGCGCTCGGGTGGTAATCCGAACTGAGCTGCCCGGCTCGTTGCGGACAGTCTCGGCCTTGGCAACCGCTGGGTAGCACGCTTCGGCAGCGGCAAGTTTGGCGTTCTCGTTGCTGTTAGGAACCGATGGCGACGAGTTGTTGTAAGAGGCACCGCCTCTGTGCAGACCTGGCTTGGCCTTGTAAAATTGCTCGGCTTCAATCTCGACGAGGCAGTCTTCATCATCCGAGTCCTGCTCGGAGAGAGGAGAAGCGCAGTCCTGGATGAATGGACTAGGGTGGCGGGCGGGCGACGCAGGCGTGTACGAATCACGCACAACGCCGGGGAACAACACCTCCTGGGCCATGGCGGCGACGGTGGACTCGGGAGCCGACATTCTCAACGTGAGATAATGAGATTCGGTAATCTGCGATTGTCAGTTCTCGATGCTTCGCTGGAAAGATGTTTGTGATGTCCGTTCGCAATTGAGAATGAACTTGAAGTAAAGACAGAAAGCAAAAGAGCAAACTTACAAGATCTGGTCTTTGTGTAGGTCGATGAATGAGCGGGTGAAGGGCAAGGTGTCAAAGCAGATGTAGAGCGGTGGTGAGAAATTTGGTCAAGTTGTGTGTTGCAGGTTGCAAGTTGCGAAAGTGGAAGCTTTTAAGTAATGAATCGGAGAAGGGAAGGGAAGAAAATCGACGGGTCACTGGCTGGTGGCCAATGCTAAATAATGGGATGATCCTGACGACGAGCCCGGCCAGCTGCCCTACTATTGTTGGCTGAAAATGCCTCTCTTGACAATTGGATCGGCAGTTTGGGTCACAATAGTAAATATCAGATGAAAAGATGCTGGCTTGGAAAGTGGTTGGGATTGTTAAACGCTGTGATAATTTGTCTATAGTAAGGCTTGGACGAAAAGACAGCTGCCTATGTAATACTTGTCAAAAGAGTTGATGTTGTCCTTACTGAACCGTCGGATCTGCTCTGAGAATACGTAAAGGGGAACTCAAGTGGGTCAGGATTGTTCGTTTCTCCTCATCTTTGACTCGCTGCTGTCAACATGGGACGAAACCTGTTGTGATAAAACGAGAAAGTCTTCGGCCCTCGGTTCCTCTGGCAAACATGTTTGGTACGCTTCAACCACATGCATCCAAAGTTGGATCTTGGCGACGAATTCCTTGATCTTGATCGTGTTGCTTACCTCCTTGTGTTATTCACCGTCATGTTTTTACTTTTTCATCATCACCGCCTAGAGGTCCTCTCATAAAGCTAGTAGGCTACCTCCCTCTGACAAGCATAGGATCTATTTCATGATATCCGTACGGCGGGTGATTCTCAGCCCTTTATCAGCCCGATTTATGATTTGACTACGCGTGGACATACTTTACGGGAAGGCACAACCTCACCTCCACCTGCCCTTTATGAGCTTCAGGTGGGTCTGCACAATTGCTGCTCTTCTCCCCTGACCTTGGTCATGATTTCACTCTCCTGCCCATCGACCTGCCTTCCCTGTATACTTAATACGACCATTCCAGCAGTGGTAATTTCCATTCCCAAAAGTCGTTCTCTCCATTCTTAATAATTAAATATTTGTGTCTTCTCTTCACTGTTTCGATTACTCTCATTTTGGATGTGGAAATGACCTTGTCTTGCCTGTTCATTGGGGCCCCATAGGGCCACGGGTACCCGTGTCTCTAAGATTTCACGGGTACCCGTGCGCATTATGTAAGCCCGCTACCCACCTCACCTCGAAATGCCGCTAAAAATGTCAAAACCTCCATTCTCAATCTGTGCAATGTGCATTCCGGCCCTGTACAGACAAATACTCGGTGCACCTCGGAAGCATTGATCGGACCAATAAGAACTACTATCATTCAACACCAAAGCTATTCATGCAGCTTCATGGCAGACCCAACACCCAGACTTGGTGGGCTGGGCCATTCTCAATGGTTGATCGTGCATATTGAGGCTTGCTCGGCCACAGGCCTCCGCGACCACCTGCATCAGGAACTCGAACCACCCGGACCACACTTCCCCGCTCGAAATCGCATCCAAACACCTCCAAACATTGACTCTGACGTTTGCAGGATTTCCCTTTCCGCTGGATGCGACCAAACGAAGTGAAGAATCTGGGGATGCCGAACCCAGCATGGACCCATTATCGATTGCCGCTGCCGCCGCCGGGTTCCTTGCTACCCTCGAATCGATAACGAAGAAGCTACGCGACGTTTCCCGCAAGCTGCGCGACTCGACCACGGTCAAAGCGACACTTGAGCTAGGGCAACAACTGATACAGTTGGAGTTTGTCACTCGATCGCTGCTTGACCGCGAGATCCCCACTCTCGGGGGATCCTCAAACGCGTCAGCAATCAACGTCGTCCAACAAATCGAGTTGAATATCCAGAGCTGTCGGGCAGATCTAGATGAGGTTTCCGAACTGTTGGACCAACTCGACAACAGCCTAAAAGAGAAAGCGAGATGGGTCTTCAAAAACCACGGAAAGGTCATGGACCTTTGTGAAAGTCTCAACCGCCACTACAACAGCTTAGATCTCTCGCTGAGCACTATTCTCATCCTCACGACCCATCAAACACGCCTTGTTACCGATCGGACGCTTCAAGAAACGGACTGCATCAAAGATCAAGTTCATATTACTCGAGAAGTTACCCAAGATATCAAAGGCGACACTACACGTCTCAAACGAAGTGTCGATTATGTTGGTCAGAGCGTCGAACAGATGGGTTTCGATGTCTCGGAGATGTTAACCCTCCTCCGTAAATTTGACCAGCACAAGTCCTGGCCTTTTAGGGGACATGGTGGATTTATTACAAATGATCTGTGCTTCACTCTGGAGAGATATTTTTGCGACCAGTCGGGCATTGATACCGAGGAACTGCGCAGCCAGTTCTCGGGATTCCAAACAGAAGACGACCTTGCATCATTACATTCGGGGTGGACCTGGGGCGGGAGCAAACAAGGTGTACCCGACAACCTGTCGACATCACGGTCGCGATATGGGAGGAGCCAACCCCATGATTCTGGACCTGGTTCCAATCCTCCCCCAAGGCAGTCTGCAGGTGAAAGCTCTTCCCGAGTGCACTCGTCACAGGCCCACATCCCCTCCCAGAACCTCCGTGGTGTCGAGACAGGCATGGCCGAATCCTCCAATGACGAATCTGCCTTCGAAAATATCTACGGCGCAACGGCTGATGGTAGCTTTCAGCTGGATCGGCATCGTCTGTCCATGCGTATCGACCAGGCCGACGACGACCTGCCACCGGGGATGGGGGACCCTGATGTACCCGAGCGGGAGCCAAGTGACAGTGATGCAGACTTGAACGAGGGATCCGTCAGCACACGTTCGGTACTCGATTCCCAATCTCAGATTACAACTCCCTCGATCCCTGAACTCCCGATGAAATTAATTCCTTACCACCCAGGTCCCACAGTTCAGGCCCAAGGAAAAGTAACAAGGAATGACACTCCAGCGTTTGTCAAACTCAGGGAATCTCTTCAGGCTCTCTGGGATGAGCTGGCAACAGATGAAACCTTTAACTTGATCCAACCCCTTCGATCTGAACTTTCTATACAACAGGCCGAAAACGCCCGAAAGAAGCTTCCGTCCCGTCTTGCCCAGAGGAGACTTTACCAGGAATTACATCAAGCTAGTGGAACAAGCCAACCATCCCTTGAGCAAATCAAGGGATTGCTGGAGGATGGCGCCAGCCCAAATCTACCACCAGGACAAGTTGCAAGGTTCCGTCAGTTTCATAATACCCGCACGGCTTATGCACCTCCTCTGTTTCTGGCGATCAAGAATAGAAATATCCCCGCTCTCCGATGTCTGCTTCAGCATGGTGCTGAACCAGACTGTCATCTGGTTGAAGAAACGCCCCTAGAAAAGCTCATGGCAGAAGCGCATTCAGATCCATCAGGTTTCGAAACCATTGCAACCATGGCACTAATACTGGCAAGCAATGGTGCCAAAATCAACCCTTTTATTCTTTCCCGGGCCATAAGTCTGGATGGCGTCGTAGAAAACTCTACCTTCCTCGTCATCAAGCTACTCCTAGAATCGGGCCCAAATGCACTTCGGCAACTCGACCTCCAAGCAGATCTGCTTGCCAAACCCGAGGCATCGCGGGTTGACGAGCTCTTGGTTGAGGCTGTACTACAGCCGGGTTTACAGCCGAGTTGCGCCAATATCTGCTCAGCAGTCAAACTTGGCAGTCCAAAAATCCTTAGTCTTCTCTTGGACAATCTTTCGCACCCTGTCTCGCTACCACCCATGTGCATGGAGATGGCCGTGGCTTGCCAGGATGAAATGGCCATAGGCCTACTCATTACGCGGGGATTTCAGCCGAACTGCTCCAACATCTGCTTGGCAATTTCACTCAGCAACCCAAAGATTGTTCGTATCCTCATGGATAGTATTCCGCCGCCTAACTCACTCCCAGTCTGTATGGAAAAGGCCTTGAGTTGTTGGAATGAAATGGCCATTGAATTGCTGATGGAACGAGGAACCCCGCCACCACTGGAGGCAATCTATCGGGCCATTGAGCTCCGAAAACCTGAGCTATTCGCTAAATTCGTGGATCTCTATTGCAATGAAGGTTCACGGCCACTTAACCTGCAGCGGTGTCTTTCCAAAGCGATTTCATACTGGAATGACCACGACCGTACCATTGTCCAGCGTATCATCTCAAGGGGCGCAAAGCCAACGGAGGAACAGATGACGACAATTATCGAGCATAACGATTTCGAAACGATTGATATACTCCTAGCACTTGGCACAGATATATCAGACTTCCGCTTCTCTTGTGCAAGCGCCGATCTGGCATGCAAAATATTGCGATCTGCCGCGAAGAGCAAGATCAGGGTCGAAACAAAGCATGAGAAACTACTCGTTGCGTTAAGTGCGATTCTCTGCCCCTCGGAGATTACCAAGCAGGATGCAAGCCAGCCGGAGTCCTTGACGAGTGAGGACAGTGACGCAGTCCACTCCATTAGCCGGCCGGAAAGCCACTGGTCGAGGCAGTCCACCCTCGTTCTTATTAGGCTTTTGATGCGGGAGAAAGTTTGCCCAGATGGCGAGATTTTAGTCAACGTATTTACCAGCCAGTCTCTGGATACAGAGCTTGCCTTGGTTGTTCTTTCCGAAATAGGAAAGATCAGTCACGATGCGTGTTTGGATATTGTCCAACACGGTGAAACCGACTGTGTTGAGTTTCTTCTTCTCAACACTGGAGTCGCGGTCGTGGACGTTTCTTTTCTCCTGGAAGCGGCGCTGGAGACATCTTCATATTGGCAGGGGAAGCACCCATCCTTTCAATACAAGCACATTCCATCCCTGGATGGTGCCTCGATGTCCTTACCTTATGAGGAAGCGAACATTGAAATCAGGGAGAAAATGAAGGAACGGAGCGAGGCGATGAGTCTCCTAATATTCAACTACTGGCTCAGGGCCTCTCCCACGCCATTACGACAACGAGGGCTGGAGTTTCTGGTGGAGAGGATGCCAGGTGAAACCCAGCGGCAGGTCATCAGTCGATGCAAGCACCACCCGACACTCTCTACAATACAGCTTTTGCTACAGTACTCTGCTGTAGCAGACAGTCCTCTGCTTTTATGCCAGGCACTCACTGCATGCATGGGTGTTCTAGATAACGAAGCCTTGAGAGAAGGAGGATTGGCTTCCTGGTCGAAACTGTTGGTTATTTGCCTTGGTCTCAAGTTCTCTGCTGCGTCATCTGAAGCCATTGAACTCAAGTACCAGTGCCTCGAACTCATCTTGTGCCATATGGAAGAGAAGGAGTTTGATATAAACGACTTCTTTGCTGTGGACCTGCGGTCACCTTTCAATATCATTTTCACACATTGTCCCCCCGAAGAACTTCCAAGAGCCATAGAGCTTTTCTGCAAATCTGGTGCCGACGCAAATCGGCCGCCAGTGGACGAGCGCTCCGATCTTCCCTTGATAGTTGCTGCTGAAAAATCACATGGCAAGGCAATCCCGATCATGGTTGAGTTTGGAGGTGACTTGTTAAAAGCGCTCCACTTTGCAATGGCGGATAAAAATATTCGTGCAATGAGAGGCGGCCTCATAGAGGAGTCCATCAACATGGGAATCCTCTCCAAAAACGCCGAATCTTTCCGCACCACATCGAGCAGGCTTGAGGCTGATGTCAACGTTATGGACTTGTTCGGGATGGCCATTGATGCCAACAACGTGGAGATCCTGGATACTCTTTTTGATTCAGGTCTCCAGTACAGCATCGACCGCGATCTTGACTTTCTTGGTTCCGTTGCAAAGTTCTACTCCCGGAATAACTCTACCATTCCGGAATGGGCCCAACCATCGTATGACCTCGACAACTTTTGTACGTGGTGGGCAGGTCCAGCACCCGCGGGTCATCTTAGTCCTAATCGCCAACTGCCACCATCAGTGTACTTGAATAGATCGCTGATTTTGAAAATGATCAATCAAAATTTGATCAGAGAAAGCGGAGCGATTCTTTTATGTCTGTTGAAGAGAGGGTCTCATGGAATGGCCAAACCGCACCCCAGCACAGAGTATCTGTTGTTCCGAGCGCACGAACATCGGAATATTTTTCTGCGACTCATTGAGCTCAAGATACCTTTGAGGACCCGGAGCTGGAATACCCTAAAGCCTGCCTACAAGAGGGCAATGTGGGAGGATGATCGATGGGCATTGATGGACTCGGCTCTTGCGGATGAGCGCCTCCATGACTATATAAGCACCAGTGGAGACCGCGAACCTGAAAGCTCGGACATTTTGGCCTTGTTCCTTGAAAATACGACTCGTGCCGAACACGGTCTCATTTATTTGTCCTTCCTGGACAAGGTTTTCGATGACTATCCAGCTGCTGAGGACCGAATCAAAATCCTTGCCTCTCTCTTTGACGCAATATGGAAACTACACCCAAAGGCACTGTATGGATATGTGTTTTGCGCACTCGCCTACTCGAATGAATACGCCTTTCCACACCTGGCCCTTCATCCGGGACCACAGGTTGTTGAAGCCACTTCCTACTTGAACGCTAGGACCGAGACGTATTACCCTACCCTGCTCTATGCAGCTGAATCGCAGGACTGGAACCTGGTTAGACATACACTGACAAAGACAAAGGATGAACTCCTATTCCATACTTCTTTCAGAGATGTCAGTCCGCCTGCCCGTAAAGGCTTTTGTGGGGATTTTAGAAGACGTAACTATTTCTGTCAGTGCACCCAGATGGTAAAATGCAATGGAGACATGGAGGCTATCGAATCAGGGTATCGCGGTCAGCCTGTGCTCTTTCATGCCATCCAGGATGGCGTTGTGGATATTGTGCAGATGGCTATTCGGGAAGGAGTTGATTTCAGCTTGAACTCCTATTACTATGGCGACAATTCGCTAACCCCGGCTCATATCGATTTGATACAGGACCTTCCTTCATCTGCTAGTGGCCCGGGACATGCTTATCTGGTCGAAGATGATCAGTTACCCCGCGGCAGCACCGTCACCCTCCTCCACCTTGCTGTATTCTGCTGCGTGGACGGACCCGTCAGGGAGGACCGCTTGGAGATTCTGAGACTTTTGATGCACAACGGAGCGGACTCACAACTCAATGTCAAGGCCCTAGTGCCTAGTCGGTTTCTACGGAGATCTTCTAGATCAGTAGTGCCCTTTGTCATTGCTGAGTCTGCCGAGCGGAAAGACAGTGACACTGCCTGCCTAAATGTTGAGGAGTTTGCTAAGGCAATGTATATCCCTGGCGAGCGTCAGGATAAGGGGCTAGTGGCATGGCGGAGGAAGAGCAAAGGATTAAGAGAGACGATCCTCGAGATACTAAAAGGAGGACAGACTTGAAGGTGTCGCCGTGTCACAGATCTACCTGAGGTGAGTAATTTGTTTTGCGGCTCTCGGTTGCTACCTACTTCAGGTTGGGGGCCGAAATGCCATCCTTGCCCTCCACTCGACGCTTCCTCCTATCGACCTAGTTAACTAACTCACCCTTCTCATTACAGCAAAGAGCTATGGCCGACGGGACCCAATCCAACTATCATCCTTCAGCTTCTGGTTATCCATGGCAGGGCTGTCCTGTCCTCCTCACTCATGTGTTTTCTCCCCTTTCTTAGCCTGGAGTCTCTCCTTTTAAGGGTTCGACTCGAACGGAAAAGAGGATGAACGTGGTAATCTCCTTAACTATGTCGCCTCATGTGCACTTCTTATGATCTCGGAGGTATATGAGCGCCAGATCGTGGGTCTCGTTCCAGTGGGCGTTCTCGATGTATCTGAGGTTTTTGAAGAATATGCCCGCGACTCTGTTGCGCTCATTGCTCCGTCGGGATTCCTCTGGGAAAGCCTCATCTTGTTCCTCTTCTATCTTTGAGTCTGGGGCTGTGGTTTTGTTGCTTTGGGTGTTGTCCTCGGCCGCCATGTTGGTGTGGTATGAGTGAGTTCACTGAAGTAGGTGTACGTGAGGCTATTAGAGCTGGAGCCAGAAAGGCAGTTTAGAGCTCTCGGGTGCAAAGGTTTCATTGCGGGGCTAAGACGGCAAGATGTGTACATGTATACCGTGGAAAACATGCGTGGGAAAATTTTATGTTTGTTTGGGATATGGAAGGACACATTCGAGAGGATACGAACTGTTTTATACCCATACTTTTACATCGCCAGTGTGGGCTGGTCTCAAGAAGTAGATTCATGGTTAAGTCGTCCCTCGAGGGTGAATCAGTATGCAGTTGATGCGAACCAGCAAGGTCCCAAGGCTGCATGTGTGTGTCAATAACCGGTGCTTGCCCATGACCTTCTGGATCAATATGCCTTAGTAGCGCTTGAGCCCGTCCTATTCGGTGAGTAAATGGGAATTATCAACACCTAAAAGCACTGCTGGATCATTGTACTCAAGAACGTTGTTTTGACGGTGGCCTCTGGTGTGTGTGTACAAGTACGTGCAGCATGATTACCAACCTAGTTTTACAGAATATAGTACACGTATGAGGTTAATTATGAACATAGCTATTATCGCATTGATCTCGGTGTTCGTCAGGTATCACGCGAATAGAGCTCAGTAAGAAAAAATGATCATAGATTGAGTGCTGAAGAAGTAAAAGAACACAAGAGAATGTGGTGAGCGAAGTGCTCGGTATTTATCTACATGATGGCAACCAAATCCAGGGAAGCTTATGCCAAGAGCTTGGCACTAAGCGTTACATCAGGCGTGACACAGGAGGAGAACAGGCCCGGAAACGACCAAGGAAGAAGATAAGTAAATACCAGACTTTAAAAGTTGACCAATAGCAAAATCCCGGCATCTCAAATCCTAGACGATCAGAGTCAAACTTAACCATACAGACTACATTTTCCATCTAGGTTCTTGGTTGGTCTTTGCTAAGGAAAAGAACAGTGGGAATCCCGTATCGTAAACACCAGCTAGACTCAGACTCCGCTGAGAATATGCATAAAGGTATCATTTTCATTATGCAACACGTAATCTATAGACAGCTTCCAGAAACTAGCGGTATATAATGCCCAGTTAATTATCGCCTAGCTTGAACCAGTGCCCCTTCATTTTATCCACCGTCTTTAACCTGCCTGCTATGCGATAAAGCCCTTTGGTGCGCGGACCTACAAGCTTGATCTTCCCGTTGACGCGCTCGGTGAATCGGGTGTTGAGCAGAGAGGAAGAGCTCTTTTCGTCTTTGTATTCCTCACTTTACAACCTTGGATGCCGTTCCCCGATGTCAGCCCCTAATCCTGTGAGCTGGAGGGTCCGTCAAAAGGGTCAGGAGGGCTCGAGGAGCCGGGTTCAGTCAGGGTCGAATCGGAGTCATCGTCTTGGGTAAGGTCGACTGGGGCAAATGTAGTCGCGGCAGAGCCAGAGTCCCCAGCATTCTGATCTTGCGATGCCCCCGAAGTTCCGTCTTGAGCTGGTGGTGGCGCTGGCGGCTCTGCCGGTGCAGCCGGGATGCCATTTGGGAATTGCTCTCTCTCGACCCTACTCATTTCTTCCTCAAACTTGACCTTTTCCTCCCGGCTCAAATCGGCATTGAGCGTCTTGAGCCTTTGCCATCGCTGCTGGCATGCAGTTCGCGTGTGGCCCGTCACGTGGACGATGAATTGGTTGGCAATGCGCCGGAAAGTGACCCCTTTTCTGCGGAGGTAGAGAATCGAAAGATCGGCCTCCTCTGTCCATGGGGTTCCGCGCATGAGCTTTCTCGTCTCGTGAGCATACTTGATTGTTTTGAGGATACGCCCGGGGAAGAGGTCGCGGTTTCCGTTGAGACTAGCGTTTGTTGCCGACTGGGAGGAATCTGGGGAGGAGGTGGCGTTGGTGTTTTGCGTCGATGTAGAGGGAGCGGCGCCAGTGGCAGTGTCACGGTCACGGTGACGAAGTTGTCTCGGGAGCTCGGGCACCAACATTCGCGGCCGATCCGGTCGGGGAACCAGGTTTCTGCCTCTAATACGGTCTGCATAAGGGCCAGCGTCTGGGTTTGTGTCTTCCTCGGAGTCGTCTTCGGCGTCACTGCTGTTGGGATCAGGACTATATCCAGCCGTTAGTTACCCCCGACCACTGTACTCTGGGGGCTTAGGTTGCTGGGAATGGGCGGATCTTACTTCTTAGAGTCCTCTGGCTCCGACTCGTCGTCTTCCACCTTCACTCCGTGACGTGCGGGGGTGAGTTTACCGAGAGACTTGGCCAGTTTGCGAGCCCCGAGCAAAGGGCCGTCCGCGGGGTAGGTGTCCACAAACTTGATGCGTGCCATTGTGCCGAGAGTTTGTCGTAGATGTATATAAGGGCGGGTAAGTTGCTTGACAAAGCGAGACTGTTTCGGTTTGGAAGTCGAGGGGAAGGTCTGGGCTGTGTAATTGGTCGCAAAGATTTGAAGGGGCAGGGGATTCAGCTCTCCAGTTCTATAAATAGTAGAGTATAAAAGGGGGTAGAGATTGCACAGGAAGAAAGTGAATGCAATGAAGAATTGGTGCGCCCTGATTGTTCCTCAAATGTTCAAGTTGATGAGCTTTAGGAGTTGAAAGAAGTGGAAGAACCCGAAATCGACAATATTTATATTCATCCCTGACCGGTGGTCAAGTGGTCCAAGCGGTGGATCACTTCTGGTCCTCGTCTGAACTACCGCCTTCATCTGGCCTCTTCATCTGAGATATCTACACCTGTTTTAAGCTTCATGGGCTATCATTATCAACCCTGTGATCCATCGTAGCATGGCTCCTCGCAAACCCTCATCGTTAGATTGCTATTCTAGCCGCAAATAGCTCCAGAAAAAGCTGAGATGACAGGGAAAAAGGTCTCCTCTGCAAACATTGTGGTCATATTCGGTGCAGCTATCATGTTTGATGCGTCACGGAGTCACGATGTTCTACCCACAGATAGAAGAGAGGAGAATCATTGATAAGGCCAAAGACATTTCTTCGGTGCTAAAAACCTGGTATGATATCTTTGCAGCTTATAGGAAAAGGACGGAATGTGACTTTGACATTTAAACGCATCATTCTCGTCTTGGCATGGCCCGCTGACCGCTGCTCAACCAACAATTAGCACAAACCCCCATGATTCATCTGGAGATTTTTTACTTGTTATCTTTCTTGCTTCTGTTTCAAATCAGTCTCGTTCCAGGCCGACCTCTTGCTTTGATATCTGCCCGAGACTTGACGTGGGGCGGTTTCCATCGCTCTTCGTGAGATTCCTTCCCTCCATTTGGCCCAGCACTGCAAAGCTGACCATGTATCCTGATACTATTGGCAACCGGATATCTTTAGTAAATAGTTCTAGGCTTCTAGCACAGGCCACGATGAAGGGGTAGTCTTCAAAGTTAATTCCAAGTGCTCGGCGATAGTTCCTAGGCTCGCGAAATGATGAACTCATGTCCGCAATGAGATTTACTATTAGTTGAGGAACGAGGCAAAGTCAATCATGGACTTCACAGCTAACAGGGAAGTATATGATCAAAATCTCTCTGGTTGCTGTTTTGCTATTTATATAATGCACACAATCCGTTGCTACGGCTTCTCGGGCCACAGCGCCCGAACTCTATTTTTTGTCTGACCGCGCTCCAAAATTGCCTTATCATTCCTGCTGTTCTGCCATGTGTTTCCCAGCCAACGCTATCTAAGCAGCCCCGTCATTTCCTCACTCCTCCTCTTCCCCATCCTCTTCGTCTTCGTCCTCCTCATTCTGCTTTCCCTGGACCTTCCCCTTCCCCTTTGCATCAGCAGCTCCCTTCCCGCTAGCACCCTTCGCCCGCATGGAGGTGGCGTTACCAGCGGCAACCCGTCTAGCCTCGGCTTCCTCAAAAAGCGGAATACGATAATCGAAATCTCCCTCCTCGAACTTGGCGCCAATCCGCTCTTTCTCGCGATGAGCAGCTACCTTCTCCTCGCCCTCCAGCGCATCAAACTGGGCCCGCATCTTTTGGAAGCGATTCTGACAAGCACCCTGGCTGTGTGGATGCAGATAGCGAGTCAGCATCGTAAAGGTCATCTGGGCCTTGGTCTTGAGGTAGTAGAGGAGAAAGTCGTCCTCTTCTGTCCAGACTTGACCTCTCATGAGCGAGGCGTTGGGCTCGGCGTAAAAGGTTGCCTTGAGGAAGGTGCCCGCGTGTCCTCGCTGGTTACCATTGCCCCTTGTGACATTTGTGCGGTCGGCAGATCTGGGCAGTGAACCCCCGCGGCCTTTGCTGGTACCCTGGCGACCCGAGGATTGAGGACGAAGGATGGGCAGGGCAGAAGCTGCCTGCTGCTTTGATGTCGAGGGTTTGGTACCGGAACTTGTCTTGTCAGGGGTGCTCGACTCTTTGTGCTTTTTGGCCTTTGCTGCGGCCTTCTCTGGCGACACGACGACTTCCGCGCTGGCTACACGTTTATGAGCGACGGGCGGCACACCGGCCTGGCCGCTCCGAGTCGGACGGGAGGGTCTCATCGCGACTTCGGCGCCCCCAGAAAATACCGGTGCGTTGGGGACGGGGTCTGGTGTCCCGTTCCCAGTTGCTTCCTCCTTCTCCTTTTTGGCTCTCAGTCGTCTTGCCAATGCTCTTCCCCCCTGGAGGGGTCCATCTTCGGGGTAATCCTCCACGAACTTGATTCGGACCATTCTACTAGAATGAAGGCGTGAGATTTATATACAGATGATGACTGCACACACATAATCTCAATATCTTGACCAGTCATGATGATATTTGGCGTAAAAGCGTGGTGGATAATGTGAGATTTGAAGTGCAGAGTGAGGAACGAGATGTTCGGCTCACTACCCAACGGTCACGAACTGAAGAGTCGCAAGCTTACGGTGTGAAGGACAAACAATTGATCTTGTTTGTTTTGATAGGAGTCGATGATGGATCCTGGGTGTCTGGTGAACAACAGGAATAGCTCCGGATGAGCTGAACGGTTTTTAAGTGACGAGAATGGCGAATGATTGTCGAGTTGTTCGTTAAAAGCTTCAAATAGAAAGGGGTATGGACGGTTCAAATATGAACAAGAGTGAATTCCTAGCAGTCAAGGCGTAGCTGGTCGAAAAGGGTGAAGACGCTATGCGATTGGTAAGGACTTGCTTGTCGTAAGTTGAATCATGATGAGGAACAAGAGAAGAAAACGCGAAAGGGAGGAGTATTTATAGTCGGCTCTAGCAGCAGTCAGCGACCCTAATGCTGGAGGACTGGTCTCGCAGCTTTCTTTCGTCCCATCTCCTGGTATTGTGGGCAGGGGCTGATGTGTGATCAGACGGTGAATTGTGCGGCGCCCAATTGTCTCGTATTCCAGTGTTTTATCTGATCAAGCACTGAAATTGTCATTCAAACGGCCGAAACAGGAGTTCCGAGTCACTGCCATTGTGGCTACTCGTCAGGTAGTGTAGTAAAGTCAGGATGACATTGAAAAAAGAGGCCGAAGCATATGAGAGATGAACAAGGGATAGTGGGGGGATATAATTCCATACCCCTCATAATGGCATCCTATTGACAAGATCGTCAGGCTACCTGGTGGCGCAGTGACCATTCATAGACCGGCTCCGAGCCGCCAATACCGTAAAATGTGTCATTGACTGCTCGCAGTTTTAGTCCCAAGGGCAACATGATGTGAATACGGATACCTTGCATTATGCGCCACATTACTTCGTGACAGGCACTTTGCTTCTACTTTGAACGTTAAAAATGATAGACAACGCCGATCATCAAGACATAACAATGCCGCCTTACCCGTTCATAATCTCTACCGGCGCTTTTCTTTAAACCCAGCCTCGCATCTTGAGGGAGGTTAAACTTGGCTGCTATTGGCTGCAACTCTTTAAGCAATGTGAGACTTGATCCCAGAACGCACTCGCCCTGCGCCAAGGCTTGGCTGAAAGAGTTGGCCAATCATCATGTCGTCAATGAAAAAGAGCTGAGCGATTGTGAAGGTCAACAGGCCAATCATATCAGAGATGTTGTGTCTCCGGGAGTCCGTGCTCCACCTTGGTCCACACCCCGCAAAATTGTGCAACCCTTCGCTGCCATCGGACCATCGGGGATTGAATGTGGAGCCCGCTCCAGAATTCGCGGTCCGGGGGCAAATGAGGGGCATCATCGTCTTGAATTTGCCAAATTCAACTTCATGTCAAGACGAAATCTCGACAGTGACACCCTTATCGGATAACGGCACCTGCTTCACCAAACTCCAATGTCGTCATCAGCCAGCAACCCCGTCCTCCACCGCTGCTCAGTTTGTTTCAAGACTTACAAGCGCCGGGAGCACTTGCAGCGTCATCGGACATCTCACACTTCGGAGCGACCTCATCGCTGCGTTCTCTGCAACGCGTCCTTCCAACGAACCGATGTGCTCAAACGGCATCTCCAGACTTGCGACGGAACACCTGCCTCGACTGCAGGACGCCGTCGTGCCTGTGATCGCTGCGTGCGATCCAAAAAAGCATGCAGTTCGTCTCATCCATGTGAAAACTGTGCGAGACGTGGTCTCGAATGCCAGTATTCAAACATCACGCCACCAACTTCGAACACGCAGATCGAAGCCAATCCCAGTATACCAACGACTGAACAACATCAGATGGTCCAAGCATTTCATGCTCCTCCAGCAATTATCGAGCACCATGAGGACTTTAACGACCCAATCAGAGCTCATTTCGGGGCAGATTTCGATGCCTTGATTCAAGAGGCCGTGTCAGAATTCCCGCTGTTTGCCGAGCACGACGCTGAGATGCATGGCCTCTCCCATGACTGGCTGGGCACGCATTTCTCGGACAGCACAGCTTTGGATGAGACATCCAGGCCAGATCCTAGCTGCTCGTCCTTGTCCGATTATCACGGTTACTCGTTCAATTTCCTTTACGATTTCACCAGCCGCACGGGTCTTGTCTCCTCGTTTGACTGCGGCACTCTCTCACAAAGGCTACAGGTCCTTCAATCCTTTCATTATCCATACCAGACTGCCCACAATGACGGGCTGTCCGACCCCAGCTTTAATCCTTTCGAAAATGTTCATGGAATCAGCATTCTGGACGATAACTTGCACATTCATCATGACATCACTGCCTCATTAGGGTGGGACCCCGATCCAGCTGCGGCCCAAATGGACGAAATTATCATGTTGGTCAAAGAAGTGGTGACAGTCAAGCCAAGCAATAGTACAGTAACGCATACGTGGTCCCCGGCTCTGGAAGACCAATGTCGTCGGTTCTTCTCGCCGCCCCGTTTTGCTCGGTTTATCGAGTTCTACTGGGCAATTTGGCATCCCAATGTCAACATCATACACCGACCCAGTTTCGATGTTTTGCAGGCCAAGCCCATCTTGCTGGCTGGCATGGCACTAATAGGTAGGATGTCTTTCATCTTGAAATGTGAAAATGTCTGACATCATGGATAGGGGCTTGCGTATCGCCGGACCCGATTGACAACGAGGATGCAAAAATGTGGTTCAACTGTGTTGAGGAGATGGTGTTCACCGACATCGATTTCTGTAGCGATTCAGAGCCCAACTCACCGATCGATGACAGATCTCCAGCCCCAGATGTGCTCGCTAGTAAGGCTAAGATACAGGCACTCCAGGCATCCTATCTTGTCTGTCTCTTTCAGAATTGGGAGGGCAACGACAGAAGCAAACGAAGGATTCGCCGAAACCGTTTCAGCACAGTTGTATCTGTGAGTCTACAGGAAGAGCTTGAGTGGTCGCCTAGACTATCACTAACTGTTCACAGGTTGCAAGAGACATGGGAATCGCCATCGCGCGACATCCAGACTACACTCATCAAGGGATGAATGAATTCGTATGGGCAGAGTTTGTAGCCAGAGAGGAGGCGATTCGGTAGGTCAACCCAAATTTCCTCGCTCGCAGTAGCTTCTAACCAAACACATTCGCACAGCACATTCCTATGGATCTTCCTCCTCGACGCAGCCTTTGTCATTTTCAACAACACACCACATCGCATCGTCATCAAAGAGATGGGAACACACCTGGCAAGCCCCGAGGCCTGTTTCCAGGCATTGTCTGCACAAGAATGTCTTGACGAGATTCACCGGTGGATGCCACAATCGAGTCCGTTCGCCGACTTGCTGCTCCGTGAGGTTATCGAAACCGTTTGCTGCGACCATCTGGAGCCTGCAATGCAGCAGAACTTTGCACAGCTGGGTCCGCTCAATTTGTTTGTCGTTGTGTCTGGTGAGCTTTCCATTACTATCTCTTTCGCTTCTCCATGTGCTGACTCTCCTGATTCAGTCCTTCACTACATCATCTTCCAACACCAAAACCTCTTTGGCGTAGAAGGCCAGCTGGTTCCGATTCGCAACGGGCTTCGCAACTGGATTGCCATGTGGGAGCTGTACTTTGATACGTGGTCGTTCTTGCCACCTCATGGCATGGTGCAGGAAGATGCGCTCACGCCAGATACGATGTGGAAGAGAGTTGGATTCGTCCGCCACACACCGGAGTATTGGCTGTTGGGGAGCCTTCTGACCGACCGGATTGCCTCCAACACATCAGGGGCTCAGGAAGAAAGGGGCTCGCAGAACGATCTGGATCATGGCTCCAGCAGCGCATCAAGTGGGAAAGTAGCCAAGACCATCACACGAACCCCCATCCTGGACAAATATGATCAGACGAGCATGCGTCAGGTCAACGAGCTCATAACAGACTTTCAGAGAGTTCAAATGGAATGAAGGGACCAAGTCGTCCCCATCGAGGGCCGCCCCGCCTCGTCGGCTGCCAGCCAGTGCCGACACCAGTGATATTGTGCGAGCATCATGAAGTTTCGGTAAATGCGAGATGATTGGAGGTGGGAATAACCGAGAGGTCCAGGGTCCGTCCGAACACGGACAGGAGGTGGCAGGGTGTTGCTTTGAAACCAGCTGGATTTGTATCGCTCGTGTGAGGGAAAACTGGATCAGCTGCCATGTGCCCTCCAGACGCCACTTCATATTCCCACATCCACTCCGCGAGCAAATGTCCACAGCATATGAAATTGGCCAAGCTTGGCCCTACCCCGCAAAATAATTGGATTCGATTCAGTTCCTCGGGCACTTCTCCAGATGTTAGCCCCATCCCACCTCCGCGTCCGTTGGGCAAGTAGTGGACCGCCCGCAAGCCCCGACTGGACCATCCCTGCAGCGCCCGGCCGGTCCCCTGTCGACATCCCACAACGCCTCCGATCGCCAAGTCGGTCCTTGGGGAAGCCGGCTTCTGCATCGTGTGCCCAGCCAAAAGACAAGGACAAATGCCGGCAAGCCCATGGCAGATGAGACGGCCGGATTGCCTACTTGAAGGGCAGGTTCGTCCCATCGTTCTGCATCTTTTTTCCGCAAGACTCTCATCTTCAGCAACATCATACGACAAGTCATTCGACAATCCTGCTTCTCATCATCGCTTGGTCACCGGCCTCTGAATCGAGCAGGAATAACCAATCATGGCCGTCCTTGTCACTACCGTGCTGCCCATTGTGGCGGCCGTTGCCATCATCATCCGGCTGCTCATGACGGGCCGTCGGCCAAAGGGTTATCCCCCAGGGCCGCCAACACTTCCCATCATTGGAAATCTCCACCAGGTATGTGGCTGATGGACTCGTCTCCTCCCAGCCACGACATGGACTAACATGCAAGCTTCTAGATGCCTACCAAAGATGCTCATCTTCAGTTCGAGAAGTGGGCGCGTGAATATGGCCCGGTCTACAGCTTGATCCTCGGCACCAAGGTCATGGTTGTCCTCTCCAGCGACAAGGCCGTCAAGGACCTCCTCGACAAGAAGTCTGGCCTGTACTCTCACAGACAGGAGATGTACATTGGACAGGAGCTCTGCTCTGGTGATCTCCGCATTCTGATGATGGTAAGGGCCCCTTTCATGCAGACAGCTGCCAGCCAAGACAAGCTTAATGCTAACAAACCTCGTAGGGATACACTCCCAGGTGGCGCATGTGCCGCAAGATGGTCCACACGCTCCTGAACGTCTCCGCCGCCAAGTCCTACGTCCCCTACCAGATCCTTGAGAACCAGCAGATGCTCCGCGACCTGGTCGTCGACTCGGACAACTTCCTCCACCACATTCGCCGCTACTCCAATGCGCTCACCACAACCATGATCTTTGGCTGGCGATCCCCCACTCACGATGACCCCAAGATGAAGCAGCTCTTTGACGGTTTCTCTGAGTTCGCCGAGCTTAACCAGACCGGTCTCGCCGCCATTGTCGACTTCTTCCCCATTCTCCGCTACCTGCCCGACTTCCTCCTGCCCGTCCGCCGCAAGGCTCAGGCTCTCCACAAGGCCGAGAAGGAACTGTACCTATCCCACTGGCTCAAGGCTAAGGAATCCACCCTCAATGGAACCATCAAGCGCTGCTTCTCCGAGGAGCTTGTCACGGCCCAAAAGGCCGAGGGCTTCTCCGATGACCAGGCCGCCTACATCTCGGGCACCCTCCTCGAGGCCGGCTCCGACACCACCTCGTCCACACTCTATGCCTTTGTCCAAGCCATGCTCCTCTACCCTGACATCCAGCGCAAGGCCCAAGCTGAGATCGACCGCGTCGTCGGTGAGGACCGCCTGCCCAACATGGAGGACGAGCACGACCTCCAGTATGTGCGCGCCATTGTCAAGGAGACGCTCCGCTGGATGCCCACCACCATCATGGGCGCTGTCCCCCACGCCGTGACCCAGGATGACTACTATGAGGGCTATCTCATCCCCAAGAACGCCGGTGTTGTCAACAACGTCTGGTCGATCCACATGGACCCCGCCCGCCACCCTGAGCCCCGCCGTTTCAACCCTGACCGCTACAAGGATGACCGCCAGTCCCTGGCTGATGCCGCTGCCAACCCTGACTACTCCAAGCGCGATCAATTCACCTTTGGTGCTGGCCGCCGTATCTGCCCTGGTATCCACGTCGCCGAGCGCAGCTTATTCCTTGGTGTCTCCCGTATCCTGTGGGGATTCAACATTGAGCCCAAGATCGACGCCAAGACTGGCAAGCCCATCCTTCCTGACCAGGAGAAGCTCACTCAGGGATTCGTCTGCATGCCTGAGGAGTACGAGGCCAAGATCACTCCCCGCAACGATGCCCGCCGCCAGAGGATCATGGACGAGTGGAAGATTGCCGAGGAGACCTGCCTCGACCCCGAGACCAAGCAGTGGAGACAGGTTCCTCTCACCATCGCCCCCAGGTCCACCAAGGCTTAAAGGGGAAGTGGCCACTATTCTGATGACTTTCACGTTTCTCAACATAATATGGGCTTGGTTTACAAAATACTACAAACTTTGGGTTGGTGTTTTTGGAAAGGATTTTGAATTGGTACGACCATGGAGTTTGACATGATCCTGGCAACAGTACGATTCTCTTCCGTGTATAAATATTTTGGCTTTTTGATATACCTCTAGGAGTACAGTGAGGTCCATAGGTAGCGATGGATAGCGGCGGTGTATGGGATTTCTGGCAAATGAATAAATAATATCTAAATCATTTCGATTGTTTGAGCTTTTCTTGCACTGGACGTGGCAATGAGATGGTTTCCTTCCACTGGATTCTCCACTGATCTTTTTTTCCTTGCATTTCACATCCAAAGTTTCTCCTTGGCATGATTTCCAATTTTCTATGACCGCATCAACTGATCACCCACATAATCACTTACATAGGGCTTAGACAGTCCAGCATCATGGCACGAGGGAACGTCGATGTCAGAAGAAGCGTCTTACACCAAACCAGGCTCCACAGGCTTGGCTTCAGTCAAGCTTAAGGCTAATGCATGCTCCCGGAGTCCCGGGATAGCTTCATCTTTCCGCTCCGCTTAACTGGAGAAGAAAATCCATCCCACGGCCTCGGTTCATCGGCGTCTCGGAGTCCTTCTAGACACTAGGATCATCCTTGCTTGCTCGAGGACACTAACGGACCGAATATCTCTGCCGTTTGAGCCCCGTTCTGTTGTGGACTCCCCGCAAAATACCACGGTTGCAATTTTGCACCGAAGCTGTGCGCTAGCCTCCACGAGTTAAGAGGCACACGTTGCGAGGCGAGCAAGTAGTTTCCTGGTTGCCGGTAATAGTGTAGCATTGGCATCTCGGACACTACAAACGTTTCAAAGCACTACAAAGGCCAAGGCCGATATTTGTTTATGACACCGGACGAACGGCATTGCAGTTGTGGAAGTTGCTCGTATGCCGTGGCTCATACGTAATGTTGTTTTTTCTTCTTCTAATCCAACAAGCCCACAGCTCAATAACGAGGAGGCTGGATCATACGCACCTTGATGGCCGAGATCTGGTGGATATGCTGGAGGTGAGGGATATAACAACCAGCTTACCAGCCATCCTGGCTTACCTATTATTCAATCGATGCTTCTTCTCTCTGCTCCCATCTCTTTCTGCGATCCAAAAGACTGGTCGTCGTGCCTACGGAGTCTGTTTTACGTTGGGAAAGCCTATGGACATGTCCGGCTTATTTCCATTCAACAACACCCCCTTTCATCATTCACCTTTTCTTCATGCTCCTCACTGCTTTTCTCTTGGTTTACCAATGCATTCAGGGGAGTAATGAGACAAACTGGGATAAGTCTTGATATTCGGGCAAGTGTGGGATGGACCCGTGACCCGTCACCAGTCAGGTCCCTGAGAGGACAGGACCCCTGCGTCGCGTGCCTCTCCCACTTAAACTTACACGGCCCCGGATCCCTGCAAGTTCCATCCCACCACCACTCCGAAAATACCAAGATCTAATAGCCGCGCTCGGATGGGGTATATATTCACGGGAGTGTGGATGTTTCTTTATATCTCCACTTAATTTCGGCCGGCATCATTACCTAACGATGCTCACCGAATCCTTGAATTTGGACAGCAGAGTGATTATGAGGTCTCTGATTGGTCAATGCTGTTCGTATCCTATCGAGCTGTAGAGCTTCGAAGCAACGAACAGCTCATCATGGACTTTCTGCAGCCGACCAGATGAGCCGATCGTCATATTGACGTAGTTTCTCGTATCCTACCCCAATTTACCCCAGACTCCAACTTGACAGTCTCCTTGTTCCCGTGCTTTCCCCGCTGTTGATCTTGCGCTTTTCTGTTCCCTACCAGGCCTTCTACGCTCCTTCGATCTACGTACCACGTCGTTATCATCTCCGTGTCACGCCATACTGGCACGATCTGTCTCGTAACCTTGCAAAAAGAGCTAGTCCGACAGCTCATCGTATCTGAACAACTCCCCTCGGTCACGACCGAGCCCTGCCCACATATCGTATCAGCTCGAGAAAAGAACGTAGAGAACAAGGACCCAACAAAATGTCCCGGACAACCACAGCCCTCGTCGTGCCTGAGCTCAACGGCAAGTTTGAGCTCAAGCAGATTTACCTCGACGAGATCCAGCCCGACGAGGTGCTGGTCGAGATCCATGCCTCGGGCATCTGCCATACCGACTTGTCGTGCGCGAACGGCACGCTGCCGTGTGCGCCGAATGCCGTATTGGGTCATGAGGGTATGTCTTACTTACCGTCTCTCAACCCATCTCTCCTACAATCCTATTCTCTTCCTCGTTCGCTATCCTTCATGATGGTTAGGACATTGTCTCTCAGACTTACCAACCCTTCGCCCATTTCAACCTCACCCCCGAAGACCCAATGTAACTAACCACCCCCCTTCGTGTATCAACAGGCGCCGGCGTAGTCCTCAAAACCGGCTCAGCCGTCTCAACAGTCTCCCCAGGCGACAAGGTCCTCCTCTCCTTCTCCCACTGCGAATCCTGCAGCTCGTGCACCTCATCCCACCCATCCTACTGCCAAACCTTCAACGACCGCAACTTTGGCGGCTCCCGCCCACCATGCCCTTCCACAGGCCAAACCCCCCGGTCTTCTCCGAGCGCTATGCTCACCGGCCCCAACGGCTCCCCCATCCATTCCTCTTTCTTCGGTCAGTCCTCATTCGCCAAACATACCCTCGTCCACCGGTCCAGCGTCGTCAAGGTTCCCTCAGACACAGATCTCGCCCTCTACGCGCCAATGGGATGCGGCATGCAAACGGGCGCGGGCGCTGTGCTGAATTCTCTCAGGGTTACCCCGGGGAGCTCAATCGCAGTCTTTGGAGTCGGCTCCGTGGGCATGGCATCCGTCATGGCGGCGGCATTCTCCAAATGCAAGACCATAATCGCGGTAGACCTGCAACCTTCGCGGCTGGAACTGGCCAAGAAGCTGGGGGCTACGCACGGTGTGATTGGGAGTGACAAGGACGTCGTGGAACAGATTCGCAGGATTGCCGGGACGAATGGAGTCAACTATGCGGTTGATTGCACTGGTGTGCCGGCTGTTGTGAGGATCATGATTGATTCGCTTGGGACACTTGGACGGGCGGCGACGGTTGGTGCGCCCGGGCCGGGAAAGACTGTTGCTGTTGACATCATGGAGCAGTTGACTTTTGGGAAGGAGTATGTCGGGTGCTGTGAGGGTGATAGTTTGCCTTCGGAGGTTAGTTCTTTCCCTTTTTTTCTCTTCTCTTTGTCTTGGGTTGGTTGGTTGTTCCTTCCTATTGGGACCGTTGGGGGTAGTGTATGAAGGAGCAAAAGAGAGAGCGTGGGAGAAGGGAACAAGCATACAAGGGTCGAGTTTTGAGCGAACAAAGCTAACAGATGTCAAAAACAGTTCATCCCGTTCCTTATCGAAAAGCACGCCAAGGGCGAGTTCCCCATGGAGGAGTTTATCCAGTTTTATGACGTCAAGGAGTACGAGCAGGCCATCGAGGACTCAAAGTCGGGCAAGGTCATCAAGGCGGTCCTGAAGTGGGATTCCATTCAGTAGAAAAAGTCATCTGAGAGAACAGGAAAGCCTCCAAGTTTTGGTTGGATAATTGTGAATTTGGATATTCTGAAAGACGGCTTGAGCGGAGTTCCGGCTTGTGAATACCCAGGTATAGAAATACAGAAAAGGATTAAAGTGAATGAGATGACTACCCGAAGAAGGTACACTTGTTCCAGATGTGAGCAGCGGTGACAGGGAGAGAGACTCGAGGGAGTGAATAGATGCATGACCGCATATTTGGAGGTTTGGTTGTGCAGTGTCTCGAGCAGGGCACCAGAAGGTGCCTTTGAGGACGAGCAGAAAAACAGGAGAAACAATAAGACAGACAAGTAGCCAGAGAGCGTGACAGAATAAGTCAGAAACATTGAAGGACCGGGCGTATGAAAACGGTCAAGACAATGACAGAAAAGTATAAAAGAAGGAATACAAAAAATAAGAAAAAAAAGAAATCATGAAGCCGCCATCGGGAATTGAGCCCGACGTGGGGGTCGAACCCACAACCTTGAGATAGTCTTTTTCTACCCTGAAAGTTTCCTTTCTAGCAGGAGTAAGAGTCTCACGCTCTACCGATTGAGCTAGCCGGGCGGGTTCTTGCTGTTTGATGTTGGGCGTGGCAGACATTTGTCTTTTTATTAGACATGACTCAAGCCACACGCTGGTTAGGTTTTGCTGCCCTCGTCAAACTTTGTTCCCTAGGTGGAGTAAAAGAAAAAAATCTTTCCATCGTGGCGACGAGAAGGGGCATTGCATTGGGTGTGGATACCGTGGCTAGGTCAGTATCGTTGCTGTGACAGCTCGAAGCGAATAGGGGCTGGCATACAAAGTAAATAGAGGCTGCATCTCTATCATTAGATAATACAACGGAAACCCCGGAGAAAATACTCGGGGAAAGAATTAGTTGGCGAGACCTGCCGATTCCTGTGAGGATGTCCCATGACATAGGTGTCAGCTATATATCGTTGCTTGGCTGGTCAGCCATCGTGGGATTTTCTGCCCTGCCTGCAGTACCGGCGCGTGAAATATGGGGTGCAGCGGTGATATTACCCCGGAATGTGGCGGACACTTCTGACTGGTCTGGGTAAATAGCATTTAGTATACTTTGAGAGCAAGTATGGGCCCAGATGTCAACAAGGCCAGCTTGGTCCCGAGCTTTTGATTGAACTGTCATATTGTGATAGTATTCTGGAGACTTCTTTACTTGGCTCGGCATATGCCTTCCTTTTGTGCGTGTGATGTCGTGATGGGATATAAATCCATCATATGGCTCCCGCCAGGCAGCGAGAACCAGTGTGACTTTGTTTCCTGGTACAAGCAAATCTGCCAATTCAACGAGGGCACTGGGACTCTTTGACTGAAAATCCGCCAAAATGAAGCTCCTCGCTCCCCTAATGCTGTTGGCTTCCACTGCTGAAGCACACTGTATGCGGACACCTCTCCAAGCCCAAGATAACAAGCCACTAACCATGACGGGTAGACCGCTTCTCGCGCATCGTCGTCAACGGCGTCGCCGAGGCCAAGGAATGGACCGCCGTCCGCCAGACCAAGAACTACCAGGGCAACCAGGGCGTGACCGACGTCAATAGCAATGACATGCGTTGCTTCCAAATGCGAACTGGCACCTCGACGGCGACCATCAACGCCGGCGGGACTCTGGGATTCATTGCCAACTCCCAGATTACCCATTTCGGACCCGTCTCGTTCTACATGGCCCGCGTGCCCGATAATGCCAACATTAACACATGGGAGCCGGCGGGCAATGTCTGGTTCAAGGTTGCAGTCATCGACGCGGTCCGCAAGGGCAACGATTGGGACTGGCCTGCATATAGTATGTTCATGTCCCTCACACTTCTGGGTCGGCATACTGACATGGGTCAAACAAATAAACAGACAAGGTCCAGGTCGACTTTACCGTCCCAAAGAGCGTCCCAAGCGGTAAGTATCTCGTCCGCGTGGAGAGCATCGCTCTTCATCAAGCTCAGTCTGTTGGTGGTGCTCAGGTATGCAACAGACCTTTCTCACATTCAAGGCTTTTCATGTTTTGGATCAAGTAATCCTAACCACATCCCGGGAAATCAGATCTACCTCTCTTGCGCCCAAGTCGAGGTGACCGATGGCGGAAACGGCACACCCGGACCGTTAGTCTCCTTCCCTGGCGCATACCGATCCAACGACCAGGGACTTCTCTGGTCATACTACCCCGTCAAGACGAGCTACACCGCTCCCGGCCCCAAGGTCTGGACTGGCAACTAAGTCCCTGTGGAAGCATCTGGCTGTCTGAGGCTTATCTGCCACATCAGCACTTGGATCTGTCGAAATGTAACTGTCTCCTGGGAATCGTGTAACGTTTAGAAGGATGAAGGGTTAAGAATCACAAGTCTCGACTTGAAGTTGGCGTCACTCTCAGTGCCTGGTGATTGTGTGTCAGATAAGCTGACGAGTTTGGGGAATATTCATGTGGATTCATGCCCGAGACCCAAGCCACCATGTCTGAGAACACGTAATTACCGATTAATTGACGGAGTCGTTGTTACAAAAAAACAATCGGAACAAGTTGTATAGGTAGACTTTGCCAGCCGGGTCCCAGTGTAGTATACAATTGGAACCTTCCCTGATGCTTCCCAGCAAAAGCATCCCGGTCAGTTTCTTATTTCTTCGGAATGCCCCTCTTAAAGAGTCGGTCAAGCACATCATCCTTGATATAATCCGCCCTGACATCCTCCTCCGCCTCAGTCGGCTTCGGCGCCAAGTCTCCCGCCGGCATCGGGATGGTATGGTGCTTCTCAGCCGGGAGCGGATCATCGTCGTTCCGATCAGCAGCAACGTCGGCCTCGCTCTCGGTAGGGTTTCCCTTGACTTCGCCTTTATAAGGGACGAATATGGCTCCCTGCAGTTTGGCGGTGAAGATGTTCACTGCTTGAGACAGACGAGACGCTCGCTCTTCGATGCCCAGGTCGGGGAGGTGCCACGAGGCGGTTGCCATCGCCCAGCTCGTGGGAGTACTGTGCCGCTTGTTGCCATACTCTGCGGCGGCGGCGGCGATGGTATTTTTGGATGGGTTTTGGAGGAAGGTGTATGGGAGCTGGGTTGCAAACCCCCGGATCGCGTGGGAGTTTGTCTTGGGGAGGGTGTACAGAAACGCCCTTGATAGGATGCGCATTGTCGAGGAGATTTGAGGTACCTGCCGAAGTGAGCAAGAGGGAACGTATCACAAAATTGAGGCGGTTATTCGAAGACTGACAGCGAGTACAGGGAACAAAAATCCTTTTATTCGGGGAAAATTAAGGTGAATCGAGGTTCATTGGTGGCCCGTAGGACGGCGTTGGAGAAAAATGATCATGATGATATTACGATGGGTGCATCAAGCAAATTGCACTTTCCGTCAAAGTCACGTCACCTTGTCCGTTCGCTCGTCCTTTGGTGATGCCCACTCGCGCGGGTCCGTCCGTCCGTTTTATAACCTCGGTTGTGTGCGTACAGTGAGGCTTGGAGTGCACTTGCCTTGCCTATACCGGAGTGGATGTCGCGATGTGCACCTTCCTTTGTCCCGCGGTTGCCGATGAAGCGGATCCGGAGTTCCAGACCATTCTGCGCGTTTTTTTGCGAGTCTGTCAGGAAAGCAAAGCCCCCAACAATTGAGGCTCCCTGAACCCCCACGTCAAGGACTGCTGGCAGACGTTTGTCACTATGTCGCCAAGCTCAATTAAAGAATGACCCCATCACCAGAATACACACGACCACAGTCATCAACCGCCATATCTCTCAGCAATGTCGCACTCCGTTGCACTCGGCGTGCCTGCATGTTTTAACGGCCTGAATGTAACTCGAATCAATCTCGTCAAGAAACACAAACTCAATTGTTTCTGATCCAGCGCGCTTGAGGGGGTCACAACAAGGTGCTTACTACAATGCGCCTCACACCGACACCGACCCCGATCGAGAACGACACGACGACGCGCGCCTTCTTTTGTCGACCGAAAACCCCAATCTGGAGGTGGCACAAGAATATCTAGATGCTCAAGACGTGTCTGGGGTGAAGCAAGGGGTCTGATACCGAAGCACTGCACTGCAGACGGTCCTCCCGCCCCCTTTTTTGCGGTTGGTGAGCTTGACGCAACCACATACCAATCGTGACTCGCGCAAAGCACCGCCCTAGCTCGGCAGCAGGCGAAAAAGTCGAAACATCGACAAGACCCTTCTTCCACGTGCGCGGACGAGTAGAAGGACAGAAAAAGTCAAGTTGATCCATTTTACCGCCCGCCCGTCAATCTGCTGCCGACTTGGACACTGAGCCCGATTTTCAGGGGTAATTCCAATGCGGGGACGGATTGTGGATGCACAAATGTCAAGTACCAAAGCCGATCGGCAGCAGTGCCAGCAGAAGGGATCGCCCTCTATGGGTACTCACTGGACGATCTTGTCCCGGGAATAGGGTTGTAACTGGCAAAATGGCAAGACAGCGGCACACCAAAAACACCAAGAATGCAAGCCGTTTGGTGGGAGTGACGATTCTGAAACGAGGTGCGTTTCTGCACCCCGGAACCTGAACGTCATTTTGTTCTTGGGCTTGGTGCTTCATGTGGGTAGGACAAATCGGTAACATGTACGACTTGGGCAGCGATCGTCCATTTCTTTTTGTCTGCGGATGTCGTACCGCCATGTAAGGGGAAAGAAAGGGGGCGCGGGAACGACGATATAACTGTTGGCCATGTCCCAACTTTTATCTCCACGTCAGCTTTGTTCCGACCTCAATGATTGACTTACAATTCGAGAAGCAAAACAAGCTTGGGAAAGGATTGACAGGATATACAAACCGAGGGCAGCATGGCGACCCCCACTACTATCACCGGCCAGGCGCCGATATATCTCGGTCCCCTAACGACTACATTTACTCCGCCTCCGGCATGTACCGCTGCTATTGGCGAGTTCAGCAGCGGATTTCTTGGCCTCGTTAAGAATCCGAAGCCCTTTGCCACCCGCGGGATGTCATGCTCAAAGGGTAAACCAGCCGACGCAACGAGTTGCTGGCCGCCGATTGCGAGCGGTGCCCCAATACCCCAGGGACGCTTGCAGGGAATCTACTCACCTGGCGTGGAGTGCCCGGTCGGATATGCCACAGCATGCTCGGCTACCGCGGGAGGACCAAAACCAACGAACTGGGACATGCAGTTCCAACTCGCCGCTGGAGAGACAGCCGTTGGATGTTGTCCAGGGTAAGCTGCACATCCGTCTCGGTCCATCCCTCGACTTTATGGCAACTGACTCCTCTTATAGTGGCTACTCATGTGCCAATATAGGTGGCCAAACATGTCAGAGTACCACTTCGTTGGGGCCGGTGGTTGTGGCAACATGCGATCGCGAAGAGATCGACAGGAAGCCCATCACCATTGACGATTTGAAGGAAATGTTCACCTTCTATGCCCCCATGATCCAGATCAATTGGCAGAGCAGCGACAGACCCGACGAGCAGACAACAGCAACAACCACAGATGACAGGACCAAGCCATCGATTCCAACCTTGACGCCCGCGGTGCCGACGGACGAGACCAACCCGCCAAAGTCTGATCCCACCCAGATTGTCATTGACACGGGTGCTGCACCCACGGCCACAGGAGACACACCTATCGTGGCTCCCACTCCCACTGATGCATCCAACACCAGCTCGCCGCCCTCGCAACAAGGACAAGAAGAAACCCCAAGCCCGCAGCCACAACTCTCTCAGTCTACCAAAATCGGTATTGGTGTAGCTGGCGGCGCCGTCGCAGCAGTCGGCATTATCCTCGCCGTCTTTTACTTCTGGCGAAGACGGAACTCACGGAATGAAGACGCCGAACTTGACCGGCTCTATGGCATGAAGCACATCAACACCGGATCCAGCAGCGACTTGACGGCCCATCATGCTCATGGCGGACATGATGATATTCCGGGGTGGTACCGGGGGGCTAGGCCCTTCTCGCCGTTGACGCCCACTGTGAGGCTTGCGAGTCCCGCCGGCGGGTTAAGTTCCAATGGATATCAGGGAATTGGTAGCGGCGCTCCAATGGGAAGTCTCAATAGAGGCCCGTCGGGAAGGGGTTTGATGCCGCCTACTTTGCCTTACTATAGGCCTTATCGGCCGAACATGTCATGATGATCTTGCTTTTACTTTTACTTTCTTCTCTTTCTTTGAACGCGGGATAGCGACCTGCTCGGGTAATGTGTTGATACTTGAACGCACCATGACGGATGTTGTGTCAACTGCACAAATAAATCGTCCTTGGAATCTGTATTTTTTCTCTTGTTTTTCTTTTGTCAATCATTCAATACTGACATGGTTAATTGGCTGTTCGGAATCGGATGACTGCAGGAAAGCAGCATCAAGGACACTCATTTAGACTTATACCCCAACTAACTGCGCCATGGCAGCATCATCTAGCGAGCATAAAGCATCTTGGGCTTTTTCTGTATTCATGTAATTTTAGTTTCTATTTTTTCCCGATTCTTAGTCGGTGGGAGACCTGGGGATGCATACCTGTCATATCAGCCTCCGCCGAACGCTGTGAGGCGGGTTCATCGTATTGCCATAGCTGAATGAGATTCTGGAAACAATTTCTGTGTTGGTTCTCTGCCCGTGGAGCAATAAACTTGTGACTGTGCTGATCACGATGGGCTCTTGCTCGTGTTGTTGTTCCCGACACGGGCCGGTTTCAAGCCGGGACGAAAGAGGTGAAGACTCGCCTCGGCGCTTGGCAGCGGATCTGCAACCCTAACCCACAGCAGAAGCCACCTGCTGCACTGGCCACTGACAGCTCCAATGGCGCATGTTCTGTGCGCCGCGGGGCCCTGTAAGCTTCCGTCCAAAACTGAAGCTCCCCGGAGGCTGAGATGTGACAATCGCATCGGTAATACTTGCTGTTCCGTATCAATGTTGCAATTGCAGGCCGGCGACTAAACAGGATCGTGTCTCTATTGTTCCAATTGCCTGCTGTATCCGACATGCCACCGTCATCAACAAGATGTCGACGGAATCCTCCACGCGTCCCTTGCTGCTCCCCCAGAACCGCAAGCTTCGACATCTGCGCGGCATCTATCTGAGGAATCTAACCTTCACACGGCCCCGCGGCCACACTATCGACGATACGTCGCTCAACAAGAGCCCCGCTAAACTCGAGACACTTCGAGAGACGGCCCAACTGCACCATGCAGCTTCGTCCGAGGAATTGAAGTTGCGGCCCTCGGCCGGGCGACGCCGCAGCACCAACCTGGCTCACGCGAGCCCTTCGACACGGCAAAAGAAGCTCGAGGAGACATTCGACGCCAGGCTTGCTGACTGCTTCTTTTCTCTGCATGTCGATGGCGAGGAAGAGCCGGTCTATATCAGCGAAGTCTCGGAGCGGGCAGCGGTACAATTTACTCTGGTCGTCTTAGGTTCGCGCCCTGACTGACGCGCCACTAGAACTTCAACTTCCGCCCCTTCGACTTATCCGAGCTCGAAAACGCAGTCACGCGATCACCACAAGTGACGATAAAAGTATGGACGAAACGAACAGGTGGATGGAGTTTGTTATTGGAAGACCAGGTCGACCTACGAGCTCTCAACTGGCTCGGCGATTTGCGAGGTGTCCGCTTCCCACCAAACAGCTTGGTCTTCCACATGATAGACGGCATCTACTCGATAGATTTGTCAGGCAAACAACCACCGCCGTCCAAACGAACTGCCCCGTTGCCTACCTCGACCTATAATGTGCTCATGCGGCTCGCGACGCTCGACAACTCGATCCAAGACGCCATCGCAACGCGAGACAACTTGACCAAACAAATCAACGAGCTCCTCGAGACCGAACCTAAAAACGAGCTCCCAGAGGCAGAAGATAAACTCGTCCTAGCAACGAAATACCTCACGCAACAACAACGTCTCGTCCTCGCTGCCAAGAACAAAACCGCCGACCTCCGCGCCTCCATCGCAGCCCGAAGACAAGCCATTCAAGAAGGACAAGCCCTCCAACAGCGGGCCGAAAAGGACGTCGCCAACGCAACCGAGCAACTCGTCCAGTCTAAAGAATTGGTTGCCAAAACCCGCGAGCAAATACACGGCCAACGCCGTCGAATATGCGAAGACCTCGCACGAATATACAACATCAACCCAGTCCCGTCAGGACCGCCATTATCGTTTCAAATATGCGGGATCCCTCTACCCAACACAGTCTACGATTCTACAGCCCTGCGATCGACAGGCGAGGATAGTCTATCTGCTGCGCTGGGACACGTAGCGCTATTGACACACTCGCTACAATTTTACCTGGCTGTGCCATTGCCGTATCCCATCAAGCCGTTTGGGTCGCGGAGCAGTATACGAGATGACATCAGTCAGTTAGCGGATCCTCAGCGGGAGTTTCCACTTTATGTACCGCGCGGGGGATCGAGTGCCCAGTTCCGGTTCGATTACGGCTGGTTCTTGCTGAACAAGGATATCGAGTGTCTGTGTGCTAGTCAGGGGCTGAAGGTTGTGGATATACGGGATACGCTGCCGAATTTGAAGTACTTGCTTTATGTGTGTAGTGCCGGCACGGAGGAGGTGCCGGAGCGGAAGAGAGGTGGAGTAAGGGGACTTTGGGCGGGACGGTTGAAGTCATTGGGTGTACCTCGGTCTGTAGACGGGGCAGGTGAGGCTGGTGATGGGGAAGGGAGTAGTAGGAGGGGCAGCGATGCCAGTGACGTTTTGGGGAGGCAGAGGGAGGAGTTGCAGCGTGCGCTTGCTACAGGGAAGGGCCCCGATCGTGGAAGCGGGAACGGAAGGACTGGGTCACCTACGCCGTCTTCGTTGTTGCCGTTTGATGAGGGCATCACGGGCAAGTTGACGCTTAGGACCAAGGGGCTAAGGGAAAATGCTGCTAGATGAATGAACGAGGAGGATGGCGTTAGTAATCAGCTGGTAAGAATTGAGATGAAATGTCATGTGACCGGATACCTGTCTTGGATAACGAGTTTCCGCCGTACGAGTAATGACGGTTCTGCGGGAAGTTTGGACCGGTTGTATCTCGGAGCGGATACACGTTTTAGCATGGCGGTGGGTTTGTGGGCGGCGCCGAAGAGGAGCATTGTCAGGCCGGAAGTCACGATCATCAGCAAGACCCATATCATCAAATTTGATGAACTCAATCAGCATTGTTATCTGTGGCAAACCCTTGGTCTGTGAGGTTTCGAGCAAGAAAGAGAAAAAGACACACCTTTGTCAGTCAGGTACATGACCCACAGATTGAACTTACCCAACGCACACCGTAGACTCTGAAGCGGATGGATGCGGCCTTGGTGCTGCCTTCGGCTATTTGAGCTTGGAAAAGGGCAATTCGGGAGCGTATTCGAGGCCACAAATCCACTTTGAGCAGGCAGAAGGTTCTGTGCTGAGAAAAGTCTAGCATTTTCACGTGGCCGTATTTGACTTCAGGCTTGAAAAGTCCGCCCTCAAGAAATTAACTGTACGTCACTGGAGACTGGGAGGCCGAAGATCACGTCTGCCTCCTAGCGAACAAGCTCTCGACCTGATGATATGACCAGACAGCGTTGGGGGGGGAGGAACCCCTTTCCAAGCCAAGGCAGCAGAAAGAAAAGGAAGCCTGTAAGAACCTAAAGTTCAAATGCACCGAAGTTGGAACCCGAATTGACTTTCTCCCAGATATTAAGTTTCACTTCTGCCGAGAAAGTAAGGTTCATCGAGAAAGCCGAGGGGTATATAAGGAGCAGTGGGAGACGTGTTTCTCTCGTGTCCTTTGTTCTTTCCACATGCACTCTGTTCACAGCAACACAGCAGAGACTGCAATCCGCCAACCACCGCTTCTGAACCTCAATCCACTCGATCTTGCCCAACCAACTAAACAATACAACATGGGATCCAACAACCCCAAAAGAAGCGTACCCTTTGGTTTCAACACTCCCGCACCTCAGAGTTCAGACGACAATATGACAGACATCTCGAACCGCATCAGATATCTCGAAGAGTCTCTTCGTTCCGCGGAAATTGCGGTCCAAAAGCAGCAATACGAGGTGTACAGGGCTCTGGCTCGATCCGGTTTGTTTGGGCCCGGTCCACACTCGCAGGCCCTGTCATCCAAGCTAGAACTCGAGAGAAGCCACTTGAAATCCTTGGAGCTTGTCGTGTCCGATTTCAAGACCAAGATTGAGTATCTGAGCTGGGTCAAGCTAAATCAACACGAACGTGACAAAATGGAGGTCCGCAGACTTCATACCAGCAGCGTTGAAGACAACACCAGCGACGACGGCATCGACGGCATGGACATTTTGTCCACCACAACAGGGACGGCGGACTGGGACGATGAGATCGGTTCCAGGTCATCAGAACAAGGAGAGACAGCATCGGCGGACCTGAAAGATTCCGAAGAAGAAGGAGAGACGAAACCGGCGGACTGTGATTCTGCCATCAGTCCGCGGGAGGAGGGCCCGGGGAAAGCCGAAGCCGAAGCCCCAACAATGCAACGGTTGTGGATGTACGGCCCGGTTGCGGTAGCAGAAGCTAGACCACCAAAGGACCAACAACCGGCGATCCTTCCTGAACCGAGGTGTTTCAGAGCAGTAAAAACACACATCGGCGGGTCTCACGCTGAGCCGATCGTCAAGAAAGGGGACATCTTCATGGTCTGCGGAGTCCTTTCTCAGGCGCCGGAGGTGCTGATTGGGTATAACCCCCATAATCTGACTGTTGGGGAACTGCCTGCTTCGTCGCTCGAGACTGTACCGGCGGATGATCTTGACCTGTATTCCCCGTATGATCAGGTTCTGCCGTCGAGATACAAGAGTTCTATCTGGATGGCGCGGGAGGATTTTGCCGCGGATCAGGGTGGGGACGATGAGAGTGATTCTGCGTCGTCGTCATCGGACGACGACGACGAGGAGGACGATGATGATAACTATAAGCCATACAGCGGCACACTGACGTGGCAGGAGGGTGATTATGTAAGGATGTATCATGACTTTGAGAAATTCATTCCCCGGGCGCCGACGGGAGAAGATGGCTCGGTCAAGAAGCCCAAGGTTGCGCGACCGTGGGATGACTGCGAGATGCGGGTGGGGTTCAACTTGAGAACAAAGCAATTTGGGTACTTTGCTGGGTGGTCCGAGGATGGTTGGCGGTTTGTTGATGACGATATCTGAGCGTCGCGGTAGAGACTACTACGTGAGCTGCGGTTTTGCTATTGTTTAGCGATGGAAATGGGTATACAGGAGGGAGCCTTTTTGTTATCGATTTCGGGTTGCTGGCCTTTATGGGAGAGCAACCTGGTAAGCTGTTATATCAGGTATCCAGTTGTTTCGTAGCTCATACCTCTTGATGGCAATCCCAAGAATACCCGAGCAGAATATTCAATAACTGCTATTATATTCTGTCATTCTATTCGTGAGTGTCAGATCCACCCAGGATGACCTGCAACTTTGAATGTCCTGATGAGCCTGAGAGACACCTTGTCATGGGTTTAGGAAACACATTATGGACTATTAGCTAGTCACCACCCAATCTTGGGAACCGCGGAAAGCTTTGCACCAACCCTCTGTGCAATGAACGTGGATCATCTGGGGTAGGTTATATAATAGACCAAAATTTTGCTTTCCGCTTACCATCGTGCCCCGTTGTCAGACTTCTTAGCCCACAATACCGCCTGAATTATCAATATGTCCACATCTGCTCTTTGCAGAACCTTTCACGTAGATATTCGTTGGATTAGGTACCCATAGGTCGCGCAACTGATAACCCGAAAGGGTCTAATAAACAAGACGACCACCCCGAAAATGGCAACCGCACTATCGAAAGGGCTTCCTCCTCCATAGATGGTGGTGGAGGTACTGCGGGAGGTGGACACTTGTCTTCTGACACATCTTCAGGTAATGTCAAGAAGTAATCATCCATACCTGGAAGGGTGAATAGTAACGATTAGTTTCAGATATCACGCTGTTTATTACTCCTGGTTGAATAGCATCATATGTTCGACTTTCTGGCTGTCTATTTGGATTCTCAGATATATGAGGTAATGTTGATTCAAGAGTTGGCTTTCCTCTCGAGACAGTGTTCTGTCAGGTTATCAGTACACTTCCTTTACCAAACCGTAACCAATTCCCTGTTTAGTAATAACGCCTGAAAGAATCTCCAGAGTGTCTTGTATTGCAAGCTGCACGTGAAATCCTATCACTTAGCAACACGGAGTAAACCTCCGGGAATCTACCCTAGTTGGCATGGTAGGGCCGGTGGTCTGATCTTTCGGTAAATTCAGCTCAACTCAGCCGCAGACATCAAGTATCCATCCTAAAACAGACATTGTTACTAATGGGAACACTGCAGCTAGCTCCAAAGCGTGTGGAAGGTACCACGAGGAGATGGTCGAGATAAATATCCTAAAGTGACTCTTCCCGTCCCCTTGCGTAGGACATACAAGTTCTTCGTACAACGTGCCAGGCGCTTTTTACATTAGTTATAAACCATTAATTCCCGTTTCTTAATGGAAACGTCTCACGAAGATCAAGGCACAGTGTGGTATTCTGACCCATGCGGCGGAGAATACCCTCAATATGACGAGCATCAGACCAACGACGAGAGCATACCAGATCAAAGAATAAAGGCTACGAGGTGGTGGCGACAGTTCCGAACGCTGCAGCTCTTTTTCTGTTGTATCCTGGCTGTCGGCGGTGCTGTTGGACATCACCTGCTTTATACGTATCTGAATGGAAGGAAGGCCGAAAACCAAAAGGTGAGTCCTGCGACACCCGATAAGTCAATGTGATGATATTGCAAGATGAAAAGACATGTCGCTGACATCTTCTGGAATCAGTGGGTTGTGGGAGGCGGTACGGCGCTTGCCTTTGCTGTCAGGGTGTTGTTTTCCGCATCGGTCAGCGTGGGCTACACCCAATGCGTCTGGCGAAAGCTGAAAACAAGGGCCTACTCGCTCGATGCCGTCGATTCCCTATTCACTTTGCGCGACAATCCCCTGGGCTTCTTCAGCATCGAGGTTCTCTGGCAGGCAAGCGGACCCGCCATCATAGCGGTCCTGTCGTGGTCCTTGGCCTTGATCCCGATCTTGGCCCCGGCGAGCATCTCCATCTGGGCGGCATCGCACACACAATACATCGAATCGCTACCCATCCAGACGCTCAACTTCACCAAGGATATCGAAGAGACTCAATACCGGGGCGACATGCCCATCACGCCCATCCAGCTGGCGGAGGTCCCGGGAGTGGGTGCAGGTTGGGAGGACTATCAGACGAGTACGGCCGCGGCGATTGGGCATATTTACAACACCCTCTACAGGAAGGGCATCGCCAACATCCAGTCTCCGTGCGGTGCCAACTGCTCATTTGAGCAAAGGTTCCACGGTCCTGCCCACAAGTGCAGCGAGATTGACTTTGCCAACATCAAGGCCGAGAATGGTGAGGACGCGCAAAACCCTTTTTGTGCCTGGCCATCGGCGAGCGACTTTGGTCCGTGTGGAGCAATTTTCGTCAATTCCAGGTTGGGGAAGACTGTAGACGGGATAAATTGGTATAAAGCGTCCAATTCCAGTATCGGGAGCGGTACCCAACCGATGAAGCCCTGGCAGGACGGCAAGATATGGGTTGCTCACCAATACATGCTTCCGGAATACCGACGGCTTGTCGACAACCAAGGCCACACAAAGGACCCCACGACGGATATCCTTCCTGATATGTTCGAGCGGCATATGTTTGTCTGCGAGAGCTACAATGCCACGTTCAAACTGCAAAGATCGTACCGTGACTTTCAGCAAACCGTCAGTGGAAATGTCGAGTAAGACGCCGTTCCCATTGTCACGCAATTTACTTGCCTGTTTCCTCAATATCTTTGCGCTAAAGCAACAATCGTTATGCATAGGTACCTGAACCCAACAAACTTCACGGTCCTCCAGGAAACTGGTAGCATGGAGACCGACAATTACGCGGCATACTCGATCCATGAGACACTGTACTCGCTCCTGAGTGGGGAGATAGCACCGAACGGAAGGGGTGTTCCGACCGACAGCACGCACCTGGCCATGTCGGCGCTGGTCGAAGAGATGCCGTTCCCCTTGCTGTCCACCTCTGAGTACCATGGCAGCTCAGCACAGAAGCCGGTCGCCGAACTCCGTCCGTTGTTTGAGCAGCTCCACTTCAACATCACGGTCGGCCTGCTAAGCTTGGGACCGTCCCTTCTGTACGCCGAGAATGGGACAAGTGTCGGCCCTGCGGAGGTGAGGCGTGTCGAGGATGTCTGGGTGTATGACCCTCTGGTCCTGCTCGCCGTTTATGGGCTCGCTGCTCTAGGCGACTTGCTTGTCATCATTGTGGGAGTGGTCATCATGGCGAGACGGAACAGAGGCGTGCTGGGGTTCGAGTTCGCGCGTGTTTTGGCAGCGACCAAGGCAAGTCAAGAATTGGTGGACAGCGTCGCCGTGGAATGGAAGGACCTTCTGGATCCGATGCCGCGCGCGACGGGCAGGAAAAGGATCAGATGGCATGACGGCTTGGTAACAGGTGAGGATGGTGTTGCAGACTCTAACGACATGATGCTTCGACGGCAGGTAGTTGGGTTCAAGTTGGATGGGGAAGGTTGAACTCGGGCTGGCCCTCAAGGCAGGTGCAGGTGCAGGTGAGTGGCAGCGGGCACCGATGGATCTTGCTGCGTGTTATTACAGTTTCTGAGTCAATGAAGCTTTTTTTTTCTTCAAGCGCGTTCGCAGGCTGTGTTGCGGCAGTCGCGACTCGGAGCAATCCGGATGGGGGAGGCATCAGTTCCTTCCCTGTTCGGGTCTGGGGAAGTGGGAACACTATTCCTTCCGCCGGTAATCCTTGTACTTTTGCAGATTGAGACTCTGCGTAAAACTCGCACAAGATCCCTTCTTTTTCTGAACGCCCATTTCTGATTTCTGCGAACTCGCAGACTTTATGCATGTGATGATGATTTCATGCTCACGATGGGTCTTGCTCCCGGTCTTGGCAGATATTGCCTGTGCAATTTAATCACGTAATTTCCACCAGCCAAGCTTTCGGCTAAGATCTGGCAGCTTCAAGGTGGGGCGTTCGCCCGCTGCGGCGCCGTTGCTGGACCCTTCTGTCCTTGACATTTAGTGCGCGCAGCACAGGCCTCATCTCGCTCTCGCACTGCCCTGGGACCTGACGTTGAAAGTGGATAACCGAAGCGGGCACTGTCTCACCGGACATGAGGATTCCCACCTTCCGCCCCCGAAACCGCCGGCGTGGATCGCTACCTGTCTTGGGATTTTCAGGATTTTGCTCACGACCAGAACGGCCGCATGTCCACAGCATCTGACCGTTAATGACCATGGCTGGTGCCGCTCAGACGATCATATCATCGTGGCATTCACTCTAATTTCCTGATCCACCTGTCTATCAGCCTTCGGATTTGTTCTTCAAGCAATTTGAAGAACCTCAACCACGTGTGTTGGGAATCCAACAGTCCTGGCCAGCCAAACAGGGAGAACATGCCGGATCTGAACAAGCTGAACCCGGCCGGCAAATATCATCGTCCCGGACCCCGTTACGGTCAACACCCCAAGAGTCAGGTCCCAGCCAGGCCAGCCTGCACGATTCCAAACCCTGCCCAGGGAAAAAATTGAACGGGAAGAGAGAAAAAAAAACTTCAATATCCGAAACCACACGTCTACCAGGTCTGGTTGAGGCCATTCAACTCTCCACTAGAATAGACCAACTCATCTGCTGGTACTGTGCAGTCGCATCACACTAAATATTGGAACTTTGCACCTCACCGTGGCCGCCCGCCATAGCACACCCTTGCTCCCCAGTGTCACATCAAGACCCCGCCTTGAGACTTCTTAACTTTACAAGGCAGTTCAAGCGGGCTCCAGTTGACAGCCGTTTCCCCCATCCTGCGGTACCTGTCAGTGCGCTTGCAGGGGGCTTGCAGGACGCACGACCCCCTAAGGTGACTTCGCCGCCGATTCATCCAACCATCTCTCCGAGAGAGATCTACAGCACCTGTGATTCGCCCGAACATGCCGGCACCGCTCAAGGCCTTCCACCACCCAAACCGCAGCATCCCCATCTGTTCCTTGACAGATCAATCACTTTCGGTCGGTTGATGCTCCGGATGCCGTCGATCTGCTTTATTGTCAAGGACTGGATTACACGTGTGCATTAGAAAGAAGCATCAGATCATTCATTTCCTTCCTTCTTTCCCTTGTTCTTTGCAAGATCTTCAGATGAATGAATATCTGGGAGTAACACGTACCAGTTGGCCCCGTTCATCATCAGGTGACCTGGCCAGTCTTCTCGTTCACTTTCACCTTTACAGATTTAAGATTACCCGCATGAAGCAATTCCCAACGACAGGTTCGAGTCATATCAATGCACTTACCGCCATCTCGGTTGCTTCCGCGTCGGTTCGTCGCGTTCCTTGCTAACCGGCATCTTGAAACCCCCTAGACTCGGGAAGGGCTGGGACCAACAATCCTGACCAACCTTGCAAAGAACGGGGGCTAATTATCATGAACTTTCCAAAATTTCTTCATCATGCTGGCACGCCACCAACCCGGACAGCACAGCAGCTGGGTGTCTGTGTGTCGGTGTGCTGTGTCCCGTACTTGACCTGTCAATAAATGCTTGGTAAATCTGACTGCCGACAGCCCTCGGTCAGGGCTGACGTCGACCGAGTCCAGCCACTCCACGTCCTCAATATGGGATGTGCTCCCCCAGACCGTTACATTGGATCCCGTCTGTTGAGCAAAAACGAGATAATTGCCAAGACAGGCGGGCGGGGGTCGAGGCACATAACCCGTACAATCTGGGAAACTTGACTGGGCCGGGAACGGGAACCAAAGCAATAAAAATCCTCGTTGGATCTTTTTAGTGGAAAAAAAGGTAGGCAATATGCGGCCTGTCGAGATGAAGTCACATCTGTCAGCCCTCGACTTGGATTAGCGTGCTGGATTATGACAGCTGCTTATAACCTCGGGGGTACCCTTCCACTCTTTTTTTACCCTACCCTCCTCCCGGGGTTCCCACTGAAGTTGCATTCCCACCGACTCTGTGCATTGTTAGATGTTCGTGATCAGAGGCTTGGTGGTTCGTGGTATAACCTGACTATTCTTTGTTATTATCTTGCAGTACAGTACAGTACAGCATACAGCACCAAGAGCAAGCCAAGAATGCTTACTACCCGTCTGGCCAGCTATCCAAGTTGAAGCGGAGCAGCTTGTCGACTGGCGCCGGCCACAGGCCAGAATACACGAGTACCATGAGCAACGATGTAACGCCGACAACGACGCCGGCGGCTCCCGCTGCTCCCACCGTGACGACCGCTCCACTGCCGTCCGCACCGGCGCCGATGAACACTCTTTCTCACGACACCCGCCAGGCCAACATCATCATATGCGGAGCCTTTTGTTTCGGCATCGCCGCCCTCTTTGTTGCTTTGAGGTTTTATACCAGGACCTACATCATAAGGGCACTAGGTCCCACGGACTGGAGTATCTTGGTTGCGTTGGTAGGCCGGTGTCTCCCTCGTTTGCGGTCGTCGACATCATCAGCTGACCAGCTATCGACTTTTCTTTGTAGGCGTTTTCGGCTGCGACCACTGCTGGTATTATAGAACGTTTGTCAACCCACTCCGACTTGTTCTCTGTCTCTCACTAATGTATCCCACAGAGGCTGTCCTCGGATCGGGCCGGCATGTTTGGGACCTGGACCCAACCGATATCAGCTCTGGGAAGAGATGGGGCAGGGTATGCTTGTTCACGTCCTCTTCTCATTGATACACTCACTAACGAACACATCATGATCCCGCAGAGTGCATGGATGGGCGTTCTCTTCTACCTCCTCACCTTGTGCTTCTCCAAGGTGTCCATTTTGCTGCTATACATCCACATCTTCGCGTTCAAGTGGGCGCGCACGGCAGGGCAGATCCTCTTGGGCATCGTGATTGTCAGCCACATCTACATGCTCATCATAACCTGCACTATGTGTATACCCTTGCAGTCGTATTGGGACTGGGATGTCGAGAAGAAGTACTGCCATGGGCAGAGAATCTGGTGGGGCAATACCGGGATGCATATGGGTGGGTTCCATTTCTCGATCCCCTACTGTAACGGCCGTCGAACGCAAGACTAACTTGAAAACGGATGAAAATAGTCACCGACTTTTTGATATTCCTCATACCAATGCCCGTGGTATGGTCCATCATGCTTCCCCGGAAACAGAAAATCATGCTCTTTGGAGTGTTTGGCCTGGGATTCATGTAAGTTCCCCTTCCTGTTCGACCTGACCGTTGTCATCTGCCCCAAAAACACTCTTCAATACCAACTAGTAGTCCGCAACTCACCACTAACCACGTCCTGTTATGACCTGTTAAAAGTGTATGCTTCATCTCGATCCTCCGGCTCCTACAACTCCTCCAAGTCGAGAACGAAACACCCGATCCAGATTTCACCTGGGCAGCGGTAGAACTGTCTTACCTCACCGCGGTGGAGGTCAACGGCGCCATAGTTGTCGCCTGCGTGATGACGCTCAAACCGTTCTTGGTTCGCCACTTCCCGTCTCTTCTCAACTCGGGAAGAGGCTCGAGTTCAAGTAGCTCTTCGAACTCGGCTGGGTCTCCGACCCGAGGTGGACCAGGTGGTGGTGGTGGGAGGAGAGGAAGCGAGAATATCATGGGTCGACCACCTACCATCGGCTCGAGGCCCTCTAAAATGCCCATGAGCCCGGTGGATAGCGATCTGATGGTTAGTAAGAGCCGGGCGAGTATTCAGCTCGTTGCTGAGGCTGCTCAGCAGATTTGGAGGAGTAACCATGGAGATAACAACCGGGATGCTGGAACCCACAGGGGGAATAGGAATAGCACGGGCTATCTGGAGCTGGATGATGACTCTTGGGTTGTGGATGTTGAGATGGCGGAGGGTATTGGGAAAAGGAGTAACAACAGGGCTGGTGGTGGTGACGAAAGTGACGGCACTGTCGTGGCGAGAGAAACTGGGAGCGAGTCGGACAGACCAGCAGAGTCGTCAACCACTGCGCTGGGTATCGGCATGAAGTTGGGGGTCGAGAAAAAGAATTCGACGAGGAGTAATGACAGCGACGGGATGACGTTACGGCCGACGGATACGGACACTGATACCGATGGGAAGACTGACGGGCTCGGATCGGTGTCGAAACGAGTCCCTGGACCTGGACCTGGACCTGGATCTAAGGATATGGCCATGATGAACACGGATCATCATCGCCCGCCGACGGTTTCTGAGAAGGGTTCCTAATTAGGTCCTCGTTCCGGGTGTCTGCCTCTGTCCTCGTTTCATTTCTAGCAGGGCGTGTAAAAGTGTACTGGGAATGCTTCAATGATATGGTCATTTGTTGAAACGGATTTCATTTGGGTATTGGTTGGATATTTCATCAGGGCTCTTAATTCTGGGAAAATGGTTGGACAATTGCATGCAAGCGGCTCACGGATGGATGGACATGTCTAGCGGCATTCACAGGTACGGGAAATCGGATTGGGTCTATTGTACAGAGTAGCCTGCGTTCTTGGATTGTGCGTTATACTTTGTCATTTGGTTCGACTTATTAGTTCCTTTAATTACCTACTTATAATATTGCGTCTCGGAACTCTGTACGGGCTTACCTGATTTCGTGGGATTCGCAGGACAAGAGGACGTATGATCAAAGGAACCTTGCCTGACTTTGCACTTCCGCGTTCACTAGCATAAAACCTTGAACCCTACCTTTGCCGGCTGGAGGATGACTCGTAGCTGTGAGTTTCTGTTTCTTCAAATTGCAACAAGGTATAGGGGTATGTTGAATACCTTTGACCTACCTAGGTGAATGTGTTTACATACAAACGAGCGCGTAATTAACAGCAAACCTAAAGGTTCGTGGTCTCAATATCTCTTACCATTCAACGCCCCGGCTGGCACCTCCGCCTGTTCCTCTCCCAATCCAACAGCTCCATCTTTCGGTTTAGCAAGTAATACGGATACTATGCCCCGGGGTGGGGTTATTGATGCAGTGCCCATTCGCAAGACCCGAGGAGAGGGCTGTGCCCGAACTATCAGTCGAGTTGTACGAGGTAGCGGTGCAGGTGGTCAGGAGAGCGCTAGCAATGGGCCGGTAGCTGTTGATGTCGCCGGCCGTGGTGGTGTAGCAGAGGCCGGGGGACAGGATGCCGGTTGAGGTGAGGACCGGAGTCCCGCCGCAGTTTGTGCCTGAGCAGCCGGTGATGATTTTCACGAGCTGGTGGGACTCGATGGTATCGGCTGGGGCGCCGGTTACGAGCTGGTTGCCGAGGGCGGCGAGGATGATGGTGATTGTGGAGAGCATTTTGGTATGTTTAGTCTGGATTTTGTCGTCATAGTTTTGATCACCGACCATGAAGAGTGTGCAGGATCAAAGACAAATAGAACGGAATTCTTACACTGGGTTTTGATGGGTTTCTGAAGGATGAAGATGAGAAGCCTGTTGTTGATGTTGACACTTTGATCGACAATAAGAAGGAGGGAAGGGGCATTTTATAGACAGACAACGACCACTCAGTGTACGTTGGATGTCACGAATCAGGCCAAAGAATACCCAAGAAGCGAACCGCTCGCGATTATTATTCCATCAACTTCCATCATCACCAGTCTCACGCACCAGGCCAGATGGTTGCGAGGATCGCAGAACGCCTAGAGGACCAAGAATCTTTTTGACAAGATATCTTATACAAATGTCTCTTGACATGCACCTTCAAAAGTCTTCTGCAGTGTCCGTATCGGCTCTGAGTACCAATTAAGCCGACGTAAGTCACCACTTTAGACGCAAGCTCACCAGCTGAGATAGTGAAGCGACGAGGCGGCTGACACGCAGCTGAGTGGCCGTCATTGATCGATGATTCGACCTATCTGAGACGAAAGACGCCGGTCATGGCAGAAAGACCTGTGCATCAAGTCTGCTGACCAGGCTTCAAATATTTCTTTTTCCAAACAGCTTTCCGGATTCTTGCTTTCGAGTTGTCTGTTCCAGGTTTAGTAATAGTTACTGGATGGGTGTCATATGACTTCTTGAATTCCTCCGACGGGCAAGGAGGTGTTTTAAACCAGGCCCTCATACCGATTTAGTGACAATATCGAGCGTAATGGAATATTATCATCATATCCTGCATACGAATATTGCATGGCGCTGTTTTGACTATTTGACGTGCGAGAAATGTCATGAGTCGGTGGAGGTTGCCCCACGCTCTCCCTTCTTTTCAACAGGATGAACGACGAAGACGAAGAGAGTACAGAAACGTCAACGCCTTTAGGCACACCGAAGTCATTCAAACCAGCCAGTGAGCAGAGATTAAAATAGTGAAGGTTTCTTCTCGTCTTGTTAACCGTGGTATGAGCAGTATGGGCATAGTCCTTCTCAAGTGAGACCACCTCCCTCAGGCGGTCAAGGCATCTAACAAGTTTTACTAGCTTGCTTGCTGAAATCGACAACGACCTCGTTCAATGTCGACAAACTTGCGAGCTCTCTCATGACATGCCTAATATGTGGTTCCAGAATATATGGGAAGTCATGATAGCCTCACAGTGTCACGTCGTACGAGAACCTTGAAGTGCAATATGCGTTTTCAATTTGGGAGTTCTACCAACGACTTGGGCAGTTGGCCTCTGTTGATAACTTCGGGATGCTGTTACACAAGACGCATCAATGAGAGCACTAAACCGTAGAAGTAGTCAATCATAGCATAGCGGCGGCAAATCGAAAAAGAACACAATATCGGTTCCACAAGCAATGGTATGTGCCAATGTGGTCCATACACTGGCCAGAACGAAGAGAAAACTATTGAGTAAGTACACATCTCTGAACTGAATGTATAATTGCAAGTTATGCTCTACTATGAGAAGACGCCAATCCAATAGAGCATAAGATGAAGAATACAGACCTTTAAAGACTCGGAGGAGCTCGAGTAGGCTGGCTGGGTGCCTCAACCCTGTGAACCCAACAACTCGACCCTCAAAATCTCTGAATTAAACTTTTGAGCCAGCATCATTGGGTGCTTACTCCAACCAGCGCCAGCGGGAAGCCAGCGTTTGAGTACAGAATACCCAACGGAAAAAGAAAATTACATTTCAAGACTGAACGGCGTTTGCAAACTTGCCGGCGCTGGTCAGCCGATATCACGGCATTACCGATATGAGGCGTTCTATCCGGATCCGCCGGAGACCCGCACACTCAAGACAATCGCCATCTGCAACTGAATAACATCCAGCCACCGACGGCAGGAGGCAGATACATCCGCATACGGTATTTGTATTTGGTACTTTGTACCCCGCCCCGCTGTATTTCATTTCTTTTTCTTGGACCTTCTTCGCCAACATTACAGGCCGGGGCGGGTTATAAAACATGGGTTAAAAACAGCATTACTAGGCTAAAACAGTATGTTCAATTTGAGTTAATAGTGCGATCCTGTGAGCTAGAAAATAATATTATAATGTCATGACCCAGGTCGCAGTTTACCCCACACAAGGCCGCCAACCAATCAAAGAGGCCTGAGGGTGCTGAAGGGGCGCGACCAATCATGACGTG
>MU858206.1:0-90062 GCA_033297075.1 Rhypophila decipiens
AGAAGCAAAAAAAGCTTTTCTGAACGAACAAAGAAACTCAAGTTTGCTAATATGCGTAACATGCATGCGCATAAGCTCCTCGATTTCTTTGCTATACGCCTTCTTCAATAGCGTAAAGCAACCAATATCTAGTGGCTGCAGTAGATGTGAAGAGTGTGGAGGCATGCAGAGTGTAATAATGTTGTGCTTCTGGCAGTAAGTTTCGAATTCTTCGGAGTGGTGGCTATCGTGGCCATCAAGAACTAGTAGCCGGTATACGCCCTTTGTACGAGATGCTGTGTGGAAATCGAAGTGCCGAATCCAATCCATGCCTTTCTCATTCGTAGTCCAGCCATTGTCGGTTGTTGCAATGCGCCAGGTAGCCGGATGATCGCACTCTTCATACCAGGGGCGGAGATATTGCCCAGCGAAGATGATAAAGGGCGGGATAGCCCAACCTCGGGCATTTACCCCTTGGATGACTGTAGCCCATTCGCGATTACCAGGCTGGACCTGTTTAGGCCTACTGCTTGTACGACCATCGGAGGTAGTAACTACCATAGTAGGTATAATAATGCCTAGCATAAAGCCCGTCTCATCGAAATTGTATATATCCTCGTCGAGGATGCCGTACTTCGCCTTAATGTTATGTACAAGCGCAAACCACTTGCGAATAACGTTTGGATCTTCGCATTTGGCCCTCTGGTAGTCGTACTGTAAGGTGACGGCAGGTACGCCTGATCAAGATGGTCACAATGAGGGCAACAAGTGTCAAAAATAGGCGCGAGCAAGAACTAGCATTGATCTTAGACTTCAACCTGGCCTGAGCTAAAGTGGTGGGCGAAGGCCAGAGTTCATATATAGGTTGATGATCTGCTTGGAGCTTCCCCTGGAAACAGTGATGGTGTTTGGGAATGCTGATGGCGTTTGGGAATCGTGGGGATCGTGGGGGAGTGTGTGCCATGTGTGTATCAGGGTTGCCAGGGTGGTTTCCTTACAGCAACAGTTATCCAGGGAGTAAACGCGTTAGGCTGGGCTATCCCGCCCTTTATCATCTTAGCTGGGCAATATCACCTCTCAAACTGGTATCGAGAGTGCAACCTCCCGGCCACCTGGCGCATTGCAACAACCGACAATGGCTGGACTACTAATGAGAAAGGCATGGATTGGATTCGGCATTTTGATCTCCATACAGCATCTCGTACGAAGGGTATATATCGGCTGTTAATTCTTGATGGCCACGAGAGTCACCACTCCGAGGAATTCGAGACTTACTGCCAGAATCACAACATTATTACACTCTGCATGCCTCCGCACTCCTCACACAAACTTCAGCCATTAGATGTTGGTTGCTTTGGGCCGTTGAAGAAGGCGTATAGCAAGGAAATTGAGGAGCTTATGCGTATGCGTATTACGCATATTAGCAAGTTGGAGTTTCTTTGTTCGTTTAGGAATGCTTTTTTGGCCTCCTTTAAAGAAGAAAATATCCAAGGAGGTTTTGCCGGGGCCGGCCTAGTACCATACGACCCAGAGAGGGTAATATCTGAGCTAGATGTGCACATTCGGACCCCATCACCCGCAGCCTCAAGCCCAGACATAGCACTACCTTGGCTCTCTCAAACCCCACATAACCCTCGAGAAGCTACTTCATAATCAAAGCTTATCAAAACTCGAATAGCCAACCACCAAAGTAGCTCTCCAACATCTATATTAACTGCTTTGGACCGATTAACTAAAGGTACAATGGCGGTAATGCACGAGGTCGCCCTTTTGCGTACGGAGGTCTCGGCACTACAGAAGGCTAATGAGGCACTTAGTAAGAGACAGAGAGCTAAAAAAAACACGTATACAGCTTGGAGGATCACTTACTGTACAAGAGGCATACAATCTACTAGATCAGAAGGCTGTGGGTAAGTGGGTAGCTCAGGAAATACGACAAAATGGTGGTGGTGAAGGGGGGTCTCGTACGAGGATTCGATGCTGTGGCGTATGTGGCAAGCCTGGTCATAATGCACGCACATGTCAGGAGGATGCAGAATCGTCAGATTCATCTATTTCTAATTCAATAATAGTTATCTCCTAGTGTTGTGGTTGCGGAATTGAGGATAAATTTAATAGGGTGGTAGAAAGCGCGCGACTCGCTTATCATGTACGTTATTAGACGCCCTTTATTAGAATTCCGTAGCACCCAGAAACCTAATGCTTTCCATTGGAAGCCTCAGACCAAGTTCGGGAGTCTCGGCGAAATGTTCAAGTTGGTATCTTCCATCAATGAGATCATGTTGAACTTGTCCGAACCTACCGCTACTGGTGGCCCTGGGGTTTTACTACAAGCATGCACAAGACTGGTCCCTATTCCCAACCACAAAATTCCAACTCCTTTCTTCTTGCTTCCTACGCCTATCCTCCTCAAGCCGTCTCTCGTTCTCTCTTCCCCAGCGCAATCTTGCTTCCTTTCGCTCCTCATTCTCCGCTTCCCGCTGGTGATCTTCAGCGGCCCATCGTGCTCGGGCTTCTTCCATTGCCTGCTGATCTTCATCAAGAAGCCAAGGTGTTGAGGACATGGCGGTTGCAAAAGAAGTGGCGGTGGGGAAAGAATACCAGAGCGATTCTTCCTCCATCCGTTGTCGTTCCTTTTGTTCTCGCTCTTTGTCTTGTTCTTTCCACTTCTGGATTTCCTCGCGGCGTTTCAAATTCTCCACCTCCCGGAGTTCCATTTCGTCTCTTCTTCGGTGACACGCCCATCTGATTTCGATTGACTTTTTGACGTATTCTTGGTCAATACCGGCTTCCTTTTCGACTAGTGCACGCCATGTCCCACCAAGCCCATATAGGTAGAAAGAATCCAAGACCGAACTCATTCCGTCCTGGGACACATATATGTCGACGCCAACGCGGATGCAAATCCTGAGAAGTTCAATAATTCCAACGAATAGCTGGCGACCCCTCAAATCATCAATGGAACTGGTTGTGGTCGCAATGCTGTCGCGGTGATTGTCGCATGGTTCAAACCACGGGGAAAAAGTAACGGGGGAAAATCTCAAGTGTCCACAACGGCCATACAGCAGAAATCCGGGCTCGGTCAGAAAATCAGGCGGTAACAGATTCTTATACCTCAGCATGTTAATATGCATAATGACCTGACTCAGGATCTCGCGCCCCGGCGGGAAGCAGTCGAAAACATCCGTCAAGAAGCTCATCAAAAAGCTTCGGTCCTCTGATTTCTTTGGGGAGCCAGTCCGGCTCCAGTCGCTGAATCCCCAAAACCAAGTTACCGCAAAGTACCCATGCCAGTCGGCGAAGCCGCCTAGACGAGTTATCAAGCGCAGTACCCCTTGGATGAGAGGTCTCTTCGAGGTATATTCGATTTCGGAAATCCCACGAAGCGCGTCAAAAATCGCACAGATTGTCGTATCAGGAGGTTCGAAAGTGTCTGCCCATAGGAGACGCAGTAGTTTCTCCGAGTTGCTCATCAGCGTCGTCAACACACCGCCGTCTTTGGTCTCCTTGATTCTAAATACTAGCTGCCCCAGGGCGGTATGGAAAGCAAGGGCTCCGTCACTACAGAAGATGCGGCAATGAGCCTTGTCAGTTTATGTGACTATTATACTAGTAATTGTGGTGGAATATGTCAGAAACTGGCTCTTCAAGGATCCGACTTACCGTGTCCACGCATCCTTCTCAGCGCCCAAGTCAATCAAGAACGAGCACGCGGTATACGCTTCCTCTGGGTCACCGGAAGCTGCGAACTAAATCATTCAGCTGCAGGGTCAGTATGAGATTTTTTTTCAAGTCACGGCAGCTTTGGGGTCTGCTAAAATCTTCACCTCGATCCGCGGGCGGGTTTTACCTCTTTCATCCCCTTGTTCCTTTATTTCACAATATGTTCTAATCGGAACCTTGGGGGTGTCCGTGCTGGGTTAAATGGAAGGCGACTCACATGAAGAATTGTTTGGCCATCTTCATCCCTGTCAAACGGCGTATAGTTCCTGGGGAAATACTCAAATAAAGCCCAAATTAGTGGTGCTCCCATAAGCAGTTTCCCGATATCCGTTTCCGTCCTACACTCCCAGTCCCCAGTATCGAACTGCTGGTCCACACGCTCCCGAGACGAAAGGTCCATGATTTCGTCGATGGGAGTGGCACCATAACAGCATCGACATGTTTCGGATCCCTCAAATAAATCTTCGACCTGAGACCAATGCCGCAGCAACACGAGAACCATCTCGCGTGAGCACACTCTGCCAAGGTCGTATTGATGTACAAAAGTAGCATCATTTTGTGGCAGCACGTTGAATAGCCGAACTCCCTGTACGAGGGATGGCAGACCACGGGGATCTAGGGAATAACAATAGTTGAAGTTGAGTCCGTGGGGGATCAGATCCCGGGAAGTAATCAACTTCAAGGAAGCCTTGAGTGCCGTCCGAGTCTTTTGTAACCGAGAGCGTCTATGGCACCTCGGAGATTGCTTTTGACTGGTGACACGTAAAATCGCCGTCCCAAACCCAGGGGCGTCGACAACGGCCGCCCAAGAAAATGTGGCATGATGGACGTTCATTGACTCCTTGTCCATGCATTCAGAGAGATTTCTGGTAGTAAACTCGAGTGCCTTGGCCTCCGCTTGCGTTATCAATCCTCTGCCCGCAACCGAGGAGCCCTGTCGATGTCTTGCAAAGAATTCGTGTATTGCTGACTGAGCCGTCTTCAGGAAGTTTGTAAAGATGATGCCTGGAGCGGTGGCATCACTATTGGCGACCATGCAGGCTGTCAAACTGTTCTGATTGCCTGACACATGAAAAAATTGTTGCTCTCGCAAGGATCGTACGACTTGCTCAAGTTCCGTGACCTGTTCCCGAAGATGACTGATTATCTTTTCGTGCTGACTCGTATTCTGAGAACCGATAGCCTTAAGCTCATTGAGGACTTTGTTATGGTGCTCGACTCCCTGTCGGTTCAAAGACTGAATGGTCAATTGCACACTCTGTTGTGACTTGTCCAGGTGATCCATTTTTGTCGTGAAAGCTAAAAGCCCCGCCTCCACTCCTGGCATGATGGTTGACAATCTTGACTCGACAGCGGATATCGAGTTTTCCAAGGGTCGAAGGTTCATACCAATAGCACTCAATAGTTGGTTATGGGTCGGGAGGTCCGTTAGGATATTGAAGGCCAGTTCATGCCGATACTCGCGGAGTTGTTGGGCGGCCTCATTGATCTCGTTGCGATTCCACATGCGTTTCAGAGCTTTCTTGAACGCGGCCCCACGACTTGAGCCCGGGGGAACGGCGAGAGCCTGGAGTTTTGCTGAAAGGGGTTGTGCAAGACCCAGGCATCTCGAAGCGAGAATAGCGATGCGCTGCAACCAGTCAGTCTTCAAACCCGGTGACTTTGGTAAGGTCATTACGCACCTGGTTGACACCGTTACTGGTATATGGGGCACCTGATGTGGCAGTAGTTGAAGCTTCTAGGACTCTACAGACCTCCCGTAGATCGTCCAGAATAATGCTGCATTCCCGGTCATTTGCTGTCTGGCCATCCTTGTAGAGCTGATTTGCCGTAACACAAAGCTTGGAACCAACATCCAAAAAAGTAACGATGCTAGAAACAAGTCCAACAACGGCGAGGAGATCCATGGCTTCAATAATTGCAGATATAAGGTTGGGGATCAAAGGATGCTCCTGGACAAAGAATCCCTACTTATAGCAGTGGAATAGTGCGCCCTCTCGCGCTGAAAAGTTCCTCGACAAGCAAAAAACAAGGATGAAAAGACCCGGGTCTCACACATACGCTAGGGGCTGTGCTTGTAATAAGGCGGCCCTTACAGCTGAACAGGTTCACGGACTCCCAGCCATATGGGAAACCCACTGGCTTTGAGCAGGCGCTAAGCGCTGCCACCACCATCTGCCTTCCAAAATGTTCTAAGAATAGGAATGTGGCGCATATGCAGCAGTTGGGTCGGGCATCCATCTCCCCCAAAGAAACCACTAGATAGGTAATAGTTGCATCAGCCGCAAATTTTTGGCTCGAGGACACTGATGTGCTGAATTCTAAAAATAGGAATCGTCGTCCCCTGGTGTTGAGTTCTTCAGTGCGGTACCTAAAGTACATACCCTTAGGTACGAACCTTATGAGGCTCTACTAACAACATCCTTGCACAAAATTCACAAGTGCCTTCACTTTGCAACTTTGCATTGGCATCCTAGCGAAGCTCGTTGCACTAGAATCGCCTCCAGTCTGCCCAGTCCGCACCATAGAACTCAACGGCTTTCGGAGTCTGCATCATATCATTCCAGACGTGTGCCTGGCAGCCACATCCTTGCAATTGGCCAGTTCATGCGAGTTCAGATCCCAAACGCGTTCATTTTGCCAACTTGGTTCAGTGTTGTGGTGACCCTCTCCTACCTACGAATTACTTGTTTCTTGCTCACGAGAGCTTAAGTATTTAGATATTAGTTAATATCAGCTCCCACCTACTGCACGGCTTGTCTGCATCTGCTATCAGATCAATTTAATATAGGGGGGCGAATGAATGATCTAAATCTAGCACGAACCAACCAATTCCTAACAGCCATGCCTGTAAAATCTAATTTTGACCAAGGTGCTTCTCCTTGTATCGTCACCACCCCTTGTATCGCCAATCATCAATATAAGGCAATGAACGAATAGTCTCAACCCAGCGTAACCCTACCAAGTCCCGACAGCTATTCCGAATAAACTCTAATTAAGGTGAAGGTGAACATCCGCGAGCAACATCCTTGAGCCGTGCCACCCAAATATTGCTCCATGGGATGTCTCCTCTCGTGTTAGGCCTCACATCACCCTCCGCGACAGAACGGGGGAACCAGATATTGCCAGCCTCGATATGATCCATGTTCACCTTCTCAATTGCCCAGTCCCAACCCCGGGCTTTCCATTCCGCCCAAGTGAGAGCCAGAGTTCCGCTCTCCGCCTTTCCATGACATGAATACAGGCTGACGTCTTTGACCTGCTGAATGCGCAAAACATCTTCCAAATATGTCTTCAGCTCCCGATGGCGGCGGCTATGTTCGTTATCCAGGTCCTTTAAGGTCCCATCGCCGAGGCCATCAAAGGTCTCAGCAGTGGACGTGCCCTTTGACAGCATAGTGACGGTCCAAACACCATGAACCTGTCGAAAAATAAAGACTTTCAAGGCCGCAGACGGGGAGGGGAATCTCTTGGCATAAAAAACAACAGCGAGAGTCTCTTGGCAAAGAAAACCAAGAGCGAGAATCTCTTGGCAAAGCTTGACCAAAACGAGACCAACCAATCATGAGTTGGCTTTCAATCCTAACACTCACTTGAGGCGGAATCAGATATGGTGGTGCCGTCGACGAAAAGACAGGAGCGTATGAGATCGCATGCACAATCTTGGATGATGTGATGTTTAAAATTTCGCAGACCAAGCTCCAACGGGCGTCACAAATGGCATTTGTTACACATATCCTCAACGATACAGATGTATGACCAAGGGGTCAGGGCCATCAGGCTCGGATCGAAGTATCGAGACACGAGCTCGAGTCACTGCCATCACAGTTACTATGACAATGTATTGTTCCTTTTCTCCATGTACTCAGCACCGGCCTCGAGGTCCAGTATCTCACCGACAACGCGTGTAGTGCTCAGGTCAGCCGGAGGGGATTCAAGTTCTCTGAGACGTGTACCTGTTCATTGTCCCTCCCCTCCGGTCCCAGAGATCCCTCATCGACCCTTCTGGCTCCCACGCTGGTCTTGGGTCTAATGACCCTCGACTCGACGAAGCACGCTGATAAGCAAACTCGCTCACCCATAAAAGATGCTCTCCCCACCCATTCCTTCGTGAGGACCCCATGCCATTCATCTCTCTTCTTGCGACTACATGATACACATCTTGCAACTGGGACCCTCATTCCACAGATTCAGCGTCTCTAATCCAGTCCTCGTATCCATCCAAGCTTCCCCACGGCCTCAAAATGCCAGACAAGTGAGCCATTCTTTCTTCCTGAGTCATTTGCTTCCCTCGGGGATTCCCTCCTGCAGATTATCCTTCATGCAAAGTACTCTTTCCTAGACACCCACATCCCGTCCCCTCTCTTACATCGGTACCCTCGATCCCAAGCTGTCTGGCGGAGTGGTCCCCACCCATATTCCCCAAAAAGCCACACCGGTCATTTCAAGGTGCATGGTCTCTTCCCTCTATGTCCATCTCCTAACTCTCCCAACTCAGGACATCGAGCCCCGACACCTGGAGCATCGCAAGGAATGTCTCTCCCCATGCAACGAAAAAGTTGCGTAATCGGCGGTCGTCACGCAAGAACCCGGGCCCTCAGCATAGCCAGTCACACATGACCAAGGATACGGGGCATAACCAAGAGGTTGACATCGCCGGTGCTGGGAGCCAGTTCGACGCTGACCAGTAAGTGACCTAACCGAGCTTCACTTCCATGTTGCTCTTTCTTCCGCACCTCGAATCTGACAAGTACATGACTCAGGGGCTACATCGATTATCCAGACCACATCTTGGAGTCCGATCTTGTCGAGTAGTCCTAATATAGCAGTTGCCATTAACATCGAGAGAGCTGTTTATGCTTAGTTCGACGTCGATTTATTTGGTCTCGGCTTCAAGTTATCGGTGATAGGTATATCCCGGTCCACAACAGCTCAGGGGTAGCAACATGGGGAGCGGGCTGGGTTTCAAGTGTCGGAAGAATGAAGCTGCTGATTTCGGGTGACTGATGATGTGTTTAACATCTTGTTTCCCTCCCTAGGAGGGAAAGGGGGGGTGTTCGGTAGCATGACCAATTTACAAAATGATGAATTTTTTCATCTTCAATGCCACGGCTCGTTGCACCACTATGACTTCTGGCCTCCATGAAGCCGACCACAATACAGTAGATTTCTCCATAGTGATCAGTTTCAACATGTGGGTCAACCATGACTAGCAGTTATCAAGAAAGTCGTTTTCTTATAGGCTGGCTAGCAACAAGGATGACTAGTGTTGATTTTGTCGTACTGGCCGTCGGTAAGGGGGGTAACTGGGCTAGTAAATAAAAATATCCCCCTTATTGACTGGATAGTAATATTGGCCGTTATGCTCCTTTTCGCTGGCCTAGTTGCCCCCCTTACCGACTGGCTAGTAATATTGGCTGTTGAAGAGTGGTGCCTTCGTGATAAAGGCTTGTTATGCTACTAACATTACTTTCAACTTGGTTATTATGGTGTAATCTGGAAGCCCTATATCTAATGGAAGCTGTACTTTTCTTTAACTATATATATGTGAATCTACATCTTCCTTCCTAAATATTATAATTGAACAAGTGTTCGTGGCTAAGTGGCTAGGTTGTAAAGTCTAAAAAACCTCCTTACTACTTCTACCAGTATAGTAAGTTGTAGGTTCGAGCCCCGAAGCCCTCTTTTTTTCCTTTTTTGATCCGGCTAATAGTGGGTATTTTGCTCTTGCTATTATTGTAGCACTATGGCAAGCCCGTTATCAACATTGGCTTGTCATTGCTTTAGCTCGTTATTATTCAAATCTGCTATTATTTTAGGCCTTTTCACGCCTATAAGCTATATATTAATACTGGTTATATGGCGTTGTGGGATGCTGACTACGTTATAGATATCCTATTATGTTGGCTATTTTACATAGTGTAGTCTATTGCTTTATTGATCGCGCTATTATTACAGGGACCCCCCCTTGCCCTCCTAGGTCCTTTTCTTAGTGGCTCGGGCTTTTGTAAATTGTGGTAATTATCGTGTTGCGCTTTTATTCTCAAGGTTTCCTCTTTTGTCCTATACATCACTGTTCTTGGAGAAATCTCACCCAAGTACTGGAAAATGAATCACACACCTTTCTCAATCCCGTTACGTGACACTCTTCCTTTATAATCCACATCGGATCACCACCCATATCAAAGGGTCCAGACCCACCCGCTTTGATCGTATATTCCCATCCCAAGTTCCTCACCATCATACAAGCCTCGTCTCACTTCCACGCCAACTGAATTACATCGCACAGTACATACTCTCCATGCCAATCATGTCAAAACGATTTACCTCTTCTCTCTCGTCCCCCGTCCTTATCATCTACATCCATACCTCCGCGGCTCTAGTGTATAGATCTGGAGTTATACCAGGTAACCTCTAGAAACTAATGTGAATCTGCAGAAAGAATCTCGTATTTAGTATATAATATAGAGGAATAAAGTTAATAGAGTCCTAATACTGTGCTGAGTTTCTTGCGCTCTTTATTACAACTCTATGTTGATGTTTACATAACCCAAACCAAACCCCTGAATCCTAACCTGACCCAGCAACCACTGCACATCTTTCCACAACACCGAAACCCACATCTCTTTATCTAAATCACCCAAAAACCTCCATCATAAAATGATACTCAATCTTGCTGCCATCTTCGCGTCCCCTTGTACTCAACACCCTGCACCGATCCGCCAAAACCTCACCCACAACCGGCGTCCCGCAAAAGAAAACGCCCACCTTCAGCTCCTCATCCCTTTGCTCCGGATCTCTCTCAACCAGCGCAGCTTTATACGCCTTCATCTCCTCATAATGACTATCCAAAATACTCACAAAATCCGGGCGTCCAAAATGCGTCGGATTCAGCAGCCCGGTAAGCGGACTAGTCGGCTGCTCTGGCGTGCGATGCATCTCCAACAACCAGCGATAAACATGGGTAGTTACTTTATCGCGTTTTTGCGTGACGTGCGTGTGGATGTTTATTTCGAGATGGCGATCTTGCGCTTCGGCATGTTGTTGCTGGGATTGAGAGACGCGGTTGATCAGGTCGGAAAGCCAGAGGAGATGGTTACGCGATCTGACGGTCCAGTGGAAATCTACCCGGCGGTATTCAGGCTTGTCGTTGATTTTCTCGGTGTTTTGGGAGCGACGGTCCTCTTTCTCTTGTAGGTCGACTAGGATTCCGGAAAAGGGGGTTACTCCGATTCCGGAGCCGACGACTATACTATGCGAAAAGTCGTAGAACCTCTGAGCTGGCGCACCAAACGGGCCGTTGATGCCGATTTGGATTGGCGTCGCAGTGTCAGGATTAGAGTCGTCGCCTAGGGACCGCAGCTTGGAGGTCCAGTTCCCGTCGGTCTTGATGTGCAGCTGAAATTCATTCCCGATACAGGTCGAGACTGTAAAAGGGTGCCATTGGAATAGGCTAATCTTGGGGACTTGCAAGAAGACGTACTGGCCCGCCTGGTACTGCCAGATTCGCTCGCTCGGGATTTTTCCGCTGACGAGGACGGTTTCCTTGTCGAGGACCCGGATGGTGGCGTTCAGGCGGTGGAAGCCTACGCTGAAGCGGATTACGCGCTCTGTTAGGACCAGCAGGGTGGGAAAGGCGAGCCAGTAGCCGAACATGGGCGATTGGAGGAGCCCTGTTGTGCCGTGGGCCATGAGGAGCCCGATGATGGGGTACATTAAAAGATGGCCCATTTGGAAGAGCTCGTAGTTGGCCTTGCGGACCTGGGGGAGACTGAGCAGGGCGAGAATGTAGAATAAACCAAGCGCGGTGATGCCGGTGAAGCCGGGGAGGGATCGGACGTAGGCAATATACGGTCTAGGTACTGCGTCTGCTCCGAGAAGGATTGCAACGGCGTTTTCGTTTTCTTTGCGGCTCCCCCAGTTGAATGAACCAGACAAGTGGCCGATGGCGTGAAGGGTGGCGAGCGTAAGAGCGACGCACGAGATGATGATGTGGAAGGCCTGCGACATGTCCCAGTTGATGAACCTCGAGATGTAGTACGATCGCCGTAAAAAGGTGGAAAAGTAGCGCGACATGCTGAGAATCAGGAAGAAGAACGTCGGATACAAGGCGCCTGCGCATGTCTTGGCCAGAACGACGCCCCAGCCAAATGCTCGAGTGTAGTGCTCGCCGGTGAGGTACTTGACCAGCTGCCAGATGCCAAACGCCAGCTGGATGGAGACCACGAGCGCGATGAAGGCTATCTCTGGCCCATGGACAGCCCAATACGACCGAAATCGTGCCACCATGCCCAGTTTGCGCAGATATTCCTGCTGTTCCTTGCTGGTCTCGGTGTCTTGCTTCATGCTGGGGATCTTCCAGCTCTTTACGCGCTCGGCAAACTCATCGCGCGGGATGCGGCTCTTGTCCGAGTCGACGAGTGTGCGCAAAAAGGTATGCAGGTCGTCATCGCCTCTGGTGCCATGGTGGAGGTTATGAGGGAGTGCGCGCGGTGCGAGCTCTTGATGGACGCTGTCCAGTTTTTGCTCCACCTCGCCGTAGTCAATCATGCCGTCGCCATTGTGGTCGAGGTCGTCGATGAAGGCCTTGATTTCATCGTCGGTCAGGTATTTGACGTCGTTTTCCCACGGTGCGGTGCGTCCTCCGGCCATCTGGAATCTGGCGATCAATGGAGGGAAGGAAGTCAAGGGTGAGCATAATGTTGGCGCGTCGTCGTTTTTAATCACATACCAAGACCTCTCTGCCGCTATTCGACGTGCGCCAAGTGTAAGAGTGGGTGCCAAGGATACTCGGCAGGACGCGAAACCGGCTCAGCATCTTGGCCAACCGTTATCGACGCTGAGGGTTGGCATTGGCATATTGGCGCCAAGGTTCTGTTGTGCTGTCATCCTGGGCGTGTGTTCAGCTTGGCCTATCACCGAAAAGAGGTTGTATGTACATGTACTCCGTACAATGGGATTTAATCAAGTTTGCGTTGCTTAGAGGAGTTCGTGACCACAGTTGTTCATGTCAACAAGAACCCCTGAATTGTGGAGTCTTCAACTTTCGCGTCATCTAACCCTAACCCTCCAAGGAACATCAACGAGCAACCCACTCCATATCAGCTCCCAACAGAGGTGTGCCTTGCTCGTCAGCGTGTTCCTGTTCCTCTTCCTGCTCCTGCTCCTGCTCCTCCTGCCACAAAGCTTGCAACTTAAAGATCAACATCGGCACCCCCGCAACAAAACTCATCACCACCGGGATCCCAGCCGTCACCGCCGCCACGATCCACCACACCCTGACGTTGAAGATTTCCGAGTTACTGTATATCGAAGCGCTCTCAAAGTCTATGTACTGATTCACCCCGCCGCGGCATGTGCAATTCTTCAAGATGCCGCTGAACTGTTTGGGGTTTGAGCGTCAGCAGAATATTCGAAAGATCGTGACGGCACTGGCAATACTTACGGCAGCAAATGTGATGAAACTCAGACACGGCAACGACGTCAGCATACAAAAAGCCGACAGCCCATCGAGAACCATGCCAACCCACTCTCCCACCAGCCTCACGGTGCTTAACCATCCTCTCTTGGCCTGGCTCATATCCCACGATCGCCCAAGCACCAGATGGCGATACACATAAGCCAACCACGGCACGGTGCTGAGGCCCCCATAAACGAGATACGACCCGGAGCGACAGCCGATGCCGACGGTCGGGATATTGTACGAGATCATCAGCGCCATGCCCAGCTCCCACCACACCATGGCCAGGGCGGCCAGGGCCAGCAATCGCCACGCAAGGGGGGGTCTGGTGTTCAGGTTGTCTCTCGTCTTGTCGACCAAGGTACTGTAGTACCCAGCAGCGGCGTCGGCCTCTTGGTCACTTGCCCATGATGCCAGTTCCGACTCAGAGTCTTTACCCTTGCTCTTGCGCACTGCATCGACCACGCTCAGGGCGAGATTGTAATAGCCCATCTTTCTCCCCTGTCCAACAAAAGTTCCCAGCTCATGGTGGCATTGTCTTCTCGGACCACAACCAAGCTGCTCCTGTTGCGTCGTCACTCTCGTTTCCACCTCGGTCCGTCTCATGGCATACCACTCTTTCTCACGCCCCTTGGTCCACCAATACGGCTCAGCCAAGTCCTCACGCCTTGGATCCTTGTCCATTTCTCTCTCCCACTCCCTTACAGCCCTGACATTCCACAACCACCGATGACAAAAGTCCCTCGTCCTGTCCGCAGAATTGGGATTCCTATCCAAGATAGAAAACAACAAGAGCAAGGGGAGCCAAGTAATCAAAATACCAAAAGCAAGCGAATGCGTCGTCGTGCGCTCCCCCAGACCTTCGGCAAAGGCCAAAACCACCGATGCAGCGTACGCCACAAAGAACAAGAAAATACTCGCCAACGTCGAGTAGATCCCCAGCCTTCTGGACCGGCGCATCTGCCTTGCCATGGCCCGAAGTAGATCTTGCGTCCAGCGCTCGGATTGACGAGTGTGGTATGGCATGTCTTGATCAGTCCCACTCCGCTCAGCCAGTGGTCTAAACAGACCGTACACGACCCCCTGAAGAAAACAGTCCATGCCCAAGTCCGTCGTCGGTAGTTCAAACTGCCCAATACAAGACAAGACATAATACGCATCCCTGGCCACCTCCTTTTTATTCTCTTGTTTCTCAGCATTCGCAGCGCCCAAACAGATTCTCATCTGGTGGATGTTGAAAAATGTTGCTGTCAGGGCCGTCTGCGGACTACCCAGCCAGTTCCAGACTGCTCGGGCAGAATCTCTTGCTCGTGCCTTTTTGGCGCCGCCATCGAACGGGAGTGCGGCGAGGAGGGCGATGATGGGGAGGATCCAGTTGGATACTATCCCGAGGGTGAGGGAGGGGTCCGAGGTCCAGTACCAATCTATGGGATCTTGGCAGATGGCTTTGCAGCCTGCTGTGGTGATTGTTACAAAGTTTTCGTGCCAGTACGTGAGGTATTCGGGTCGAAGGCCGCCTATAGGGCCGTTGTAGAGATAGCCCAGAGAGTGGATGGTTGTGTTGGAGATGCCGTTGAAGACTAAAGTGCCGTTGAGGATGCTGGTGACGCGGTCTTTGCACATGTCGAAATGGTCGGCCATTTTGTGTGAGTTAATGGGTCAATTCTCTGGTTTGGGGAGCGTTGGGGGAGTCATTCTTGTCGCGACATTCTTTGCCAACACCACAAAGCTGGAATGGTGTTTGTCGTTTATATCTGGTGCCTCAGCCGTCGGCGCCGACCTTGGTGAAGTTGGTCTTCATTACTGGCAGTCTTGAAAACGCCCAAGCTGTCGACAATAGGAAGGGTTCATTTTTCAGCTTCTGGGACTATTCCGCAACAAAGCCCTCGTCATTTCCGTGAAAGGACTGAGGTATAGGACCTAGACCGAATCTTTGCTTTTCGTGGTGTAATGGAAACATCAGTGGTGACCGCATTTGACGCCGACTTTCAATGGAACATCACTGCACATGACCAGAAGGGTAAAGTGGCGGTGCCGCCGTTGAACAATTAAGAGAGCTCATAATGTAATATGCCCGCCAAGTATTCCAGCCGCAGTCTTGTGGCTGCATGGCGGCCTCCCCCCGCGCGGACTGATAGGTGCTTCGCCACCTGCAGCCCATGCCCGAACGGGATTGCTACTCACACTCGCATATATTGATCCTACTACCGGCCGGTAGATATGTCAACATCAAACACTCAGCCATACGGTTTAGGCAAGGTGCCAACCTCCTTTCATGCCCTTTCAACCCTCATCCTCAACCCCCCAAGCGGCCTCAGCATAGGACTAGGGTTCACAACCTCAATCTCGCTCACCAACCTGTTGTCCCCCTCAACCCTTGCAAACCGAAACCGAGAAACCAACTCAATCAACAAGATCTTGAACTCGAGCATAGAAAATGCCTTCCCAATACAACCCCTTGGCCCATGTCCGAACGCGGTAAACGCCCAGGAATCGGTGGCCTGCTGCTCGAGAGCATCCCACCGATCAGGTCTGAACTCATCGGCGTCCTCGCCCCAAATGGTTGGGTTCTTCTGCACAATAGCAGGCTGCATCATCACCGTTGTGCCCTTTGGGAGGAGGACTCCTTGGATGATTACATCTTCGATTGCTTCCCGGCCGATATTGATCGATGGGCATTGTGCACGGAGGACTTCGCGACAAAAGTTGTGCAGGTAGGGCAGTGCCTCGATCTCGCGGTACGTGTAGTTGGCGCCAAGGTGAGCAATTTCCTCGCGGAGTCGTTTTTCCTCGGCGGGGTGTTGGATCATCAGCTGCGTGGCCCAGGTTAGACCGTCTGCGGTGGTCTGATGCCCTGCTGCGAGGAACGTGAGCATCTGGTCGCTTATCAGTTCCTCCCCCCATCTTTCGTCCTCGTCACTGGCGTAGTACTTGTTCTCTACCATCCAAGTCAACATGTCATTGCTGCTGAGGCTCTGCTCGGCACTGGGATCAGTCTTCTTGTTCGGGTGCAGTTCTTGAATCCTTTCTCGAATGACAGCTTGTATCTGGCTGTGGAGCGTCTCGTAAGCTTCTTTGAACCGCCGGTTGGCTTTGATCGGGAGCCAGCGGATGGGAATCACGGTGTTGAGCGCGATGAGCAACTTGCCGAGACCGTCTGGTTCGAAAAGCTCTTGGTAGCAGGTTGTGAATGGCATGCCGCCGGAATTGAGCGTGAGCTCATCTGGCTCTTTTCCGGCGGCAAACAGACCTATAATGTCCAAGGTGGTTTTGGAATAAAGCGAGACGACTGATGTTTATGTGATGGTGTTAGGTTCGGGCAAACTTTGCTGACAGTAAACAAGGACAGAAGAAGAGACTTACCGTCTGCAATGCCTGCTTCATCTCTGATCTTGTCATCAAGCAAAGAGCACAGATCGGTCGCTTTCTTGCGCAATTGCGGTATAAAGCTCTCAACGTTCTTGTGAGAGAAAAGAGCTGTTTGTTGATCAGTACTGCGGAATCACGAACCATGACGACGGGCAACTCACCACTAAGCGCCCGTCGCTGCTTTTTATGCTCCTCCCCCTCAACAAGACCAAGTCCATTATGACCGACAATATCTCTCACCATGCGCCTGAAAAAGGTCGGCTTCTCAAACGAGGACGCTTTGGTCTGCAAGATTTCCTTGTGCGCGTCAAGACTAGTGACTAGCACAGAATCCGCATTGCCGAAGCCGAAATAGCGGATCAGAGGTACCGTGGGCCATCGCTTCATCCAGGAAACGTATGGCTCATTCGGGTGACTTCCCCCGAATTGGTTGAGCAAGTGGCCGATGAGGAAGTGGTGATCCTTTGGTCCTGGAAGTGAGCGGAGCGGGGAGACATAGTATGGATAGATGAATAATTTGTAGAGGCCTGATGCAATGAGACGGAGAAAGTAAAGGTACAGCAGTGTTAGAGCCACCTCTTGTCGCAGGACCCGGTCAGAGAGTGACCGAAGAAGCTGGTTGATATCCATCTCACCTTTGGACGGTGTCTTGTTGATCAAGAGGGGGGTAAGACGCGTGGTTGAAGGGATTATCTACCGTATCTGATAATGGAGAAAAAGTAAAGACGTATACGAGAGTATATATACAAGATCGGGTAACTGGGAATCAACTTTAAAAATTGCCGAGTCCGATCGGACTTTGATGTATACCAAGTACGGGGCCAATGCGAACGCTCCCGAGCCCACCAAGCAGGGCACTGGGAATACACACACTTCATTCTTGAACACGGAATGATGACGGATACGGAATAGGTACGAGAACCAGATTAGCGAGTACGACCCATCGATGGTATTCGATATATAACATGACGTTATACGGCGTTTACGACATGCATCCCCAATTACGTGAGGGAACTGGAAAGTATTCCGTGCATCCCATGATCCATATACAACTGAGCCAAATACGCTATTCAGTGATATGGGTGTCATCCTTTGGCCGTGTAGTTGAGTGGTTCTATGTATTGGAATACAGTATCGTACCAGCTGAGTGAACTATTGGATCAAGTCCTGGAAGCCACGTGATTGTGAGGAGAAGGTCAGCCGTTGTCGGAAGGAAGGTGATGATCTCCGCAACATTCATAAGCAGCGGCCCAATTTAGAGTTCCAACCCAACACCACGCTCTCCATGGACCCTGCAACGACAGAAACAATGGAGATTAACTTTGGACCAACTCTGGAGTCAGAACCAACCACAGTCCTATTAAATCGGGTGACGGATGGGCTATGCGCAGCTTGTCACAAGTTATTTCACAACATAGCCATAATCTGTGAGAATACCGACAAGAAGCCACGAAGCTTTACAGAGATCCAAAGGGCTGGGCGAGCAGGCTGTGCTATTTGTAAGATTTTACTGGCAAGCTGGAACCTCGTGTACACCGATGTGTCGTGTGCGGACTGTGGGACGTTCTACCAACTTTGGAAAAGGAATTCCAATTACTACGAAGTACGCCTGTGGCGCCATGGGGTTTCGAATGGCAACATAGACACCCACCCACCGCTGATGATGGTGGTACCTGCGCCTTCAGGTAAGTGGTCCCCTAGGGCAGTACACTGGTGGACCAGCACCAGACTAACGAACCTGTAGGTCCCAATCCATGCAACGATGAAGCGCCACCCAGCAACAGTGGTAGCGATCAATGCTTCCAGTTGATGAATACCTGGTTACAGACCTGTCTCACAACCCACAGCAACTGCATCGTGCCGTCAGGACCATGGGTTCCAACAAGGCTAGGAGATGTGGGCGACCTTGCCAGCCCCAAGGTTATTCTAACAGCCAAGATGCAAGATCGCAGCGACACCCGGTATTCCACACTGAGTCATCGATGGGGTGATAATGTTGTACGCCTCACAACGGGAAATCTCGACGAGTTTCAACGTCTGCTGCCCATCGCTGGCATGTCTCGGACCTTCAATGACGCATTTGTGGCCACAAGAAAACTCGGCATGCGATATATTTGGATCGATTCACTGTGTATCCTTCAGGATTCCGAGATGGACTGGCAGTTTGAGTCGGCGCAGATGGGTCAAGTCTATGAGAATAGCCTGTGCAACTTTTCGGCCACGGCAGCAAGCGATGGCAATCAATACGATGGGCTCTTTCAGGAGAGAGACCCAACATGGGGCAGCAGCGCTAAATTCACACTGCCAAATTCACAAGAAGGGACTCGAGACGTGTAAAGAGTGGGCCTGTCTCTATTCGATCGATGGCACCTGAACGTGGCATCATCGGCACTCCATACACGCGGTTGGGTAATCCAAGAGAGATTCCTCAGTCCACGGACTGTCTACTTTGCGTCCGGTGAGATATTTTGGGAGTGCCGAACTGATTTTGCCGCTGAAAGCTATCCGGACATGGACCCTCGGTCTGTTGACGGATGGGACGTCCCTACACGCTTCAAGTTACAGAGGCACAGTTCTATCTTGATAGCGAGCGGTGATTTAGAACCTCAAAACCTCTGGACATATTTGACATTGTCATATTGCGACTCAGAACTGACAAAGGAGACCGACCGCTTGATGGCACTCGCCGGTGTCGCAAGGGCCTTTTCCCTTCCACCCACGAAGACGAGTGGGAGTACAGACCCAGAATCTTCATATTTGGCAGGTCTTTGGAAATATCAGCTTCCATGGAATCTATGCTGGAGAGTGATACCATATCTCAGAGGTTCGTGCAGAAAGGCACCAGAATATCGAGGTAAGTTGAGATATCTATGTACAGTGAGGCATTACTGGACTGACCTGCGATTTTCAGCTCCTTCCTGGTCTTGGACATCACTCGACTTTCAAAGAGTCTTCCTTACGACCAGTGACGATCTTGGCATGCACTCGGAGATAAACGAACCGGCTGTTGTCCAAGTTTTGAGTGCGCAAGTTATTCCGCAGGAGGGCTTCGATGAATTTGGGCCACTCGTTGGAGGCTGTCTGCGTCTAAAGGGACATGCGTATGAGGTTGATCTCGATCGACTGGCCTCGTTGAACCTTGGGTCCTTCCCTTCAACACCGTCCTTCCGCGCAACAGGGGACCCTCACATGCCATTCGAATATCAGCTGGACGAGTCCAGACATGCAGGTAGCCTCCGGAATGTTGCTGACTGCTGCCTTCCGACTTTTGTATCTAGAACTTACCGAGTCCCGCGTTTCGCTGAATGCCTTCTGCTTAAGCAGGACAAGAGGCCAAGGCAACCAACCGGGGCCGGCGCCGAGTTATCACCTGCATACACAAGAGTCGGCATCTTACGCATATCGTTGAAGAAACCCAACTCGTTGGCGATGGACGTACCAGAAATGCTGAGCCGAGTGGTTAGGCTGTGTAGGTCGGTCAAAACTCGGGAGGACGGAGAGCAAGTAGCAATGTCAGGGGACATCATTTCACTTTATTAAGAGACAGATAGAGAACTAAGGGACCTAGGTACACACAAATCTTGCTAAAATATCTTCAGACTTGTATCAAAACATTAGCTCGCAACTCCCCTGAGCTCCAGGTTTTGCCAACCTGTCGACCTGACCACACAAGAGCAATCAACCCACTACTAGCAATTTCAGCCTTAGTATAAGAGCAAGCCTCTTGTTGACACCCCTATATAGCCCCATCGCGACGAGGGCTCTCTTAGATATTGTAAAAGTGGGGCATAACTAGTACACTACCAGTACTATATTCATTGGGTGCTTTTTAGCCCAATCCATCCATTCCTCCTACACGATTCTTAGCCTACAGAATATACTACCACCGACTCAGTCATTTTGGGTCCCCTCTTCTTCAATATGCACACTCCTAGGGTTCTTCTCGTCGTGCTCATAATACACCCGATCGTCCTCTGTATACGCCTTAGAAGGATACTCCTCCCAATGCAGATGCGCTCCCTTCTCGGCAATCTTGGCATCGGCCTCCAGCTCGTCCTCGGTCTTGAAGTTCGCCGTCCAGTCAATCTTGAGCGGCTGCGGTCCCTGTCTCTTGGCACGGTTCATCGACTCGATTGTCTCTTCCGACAGACTAAACGTGTCCTCTGAAAGATATTCCCCTGCTACCGCCATGATAAAGTCACTCACGTGCCCGTTTCGCTCGGCCCAAATGACATCCTTAAGGGCTTCTCTCCATTTCTCCCAGTTGGCTACTATTATTGCTGAATACGTCCACCAGCCGTCGTTGGCGTCTTCACCCTCCTCGGCCCAGTGGTTGGTGGTTGCCACGGCGATTTCCCAGAATCTGTCCGCACAGTGGCCTAGCCACAGACAGGTGCATAGGAGGAGAGCCTCGGAGGGCGGCCCGGCGATCAGGTCGCGAGAATCTTCGCAGGTGCAGTGGTCTAGGTACTTGTGTTTTCGTACTAGGCAGTGGGATCGTTCACGGCCTTTGAAGGGGTTTCGGATTTTGCCAATTGTTCCAGCGAGGAACATCTCCAAGCCGAAGGTGGCTAGGTCATCGGGCACTTCGTGGTCGAGCCAGGGGTGGGGACGGGGAGGAGCCAGAGACGTGAGTTTGGCGTGGAAAGAGACGAGTCTCTCGAGTTCGGCGAGTTTGTCCTTGTCGGGGTTCGAGGTGGTGTAGGTTAGTCTGTGGGACCGTATGTCCCAGCCTACAACGTCCTGTAAGAGGGGGAGAGAGGCCCAGAGGACTAGTTCGGGGTGGTCGTGGTTGGTGCACGATTGTTCCTTGATGGACGAGGGTATTTCTAGCGAAGTTTGTCTGAGCTTGCGGACAAAGTGGATGAGTCTTTTGTGCTTGCGTTCCGGGCTGGAGCGGACGAGCTTGAAGAGGGCGAACCAGGTGCGCGCGACGTGGCCTGTTAGAGGGCTGTAGGGATCAATGTCGAAAACGAGGTGCCAGTCTTTGACTTTGGAGGCCTCGGGGTCGGATTCGTGGTCCTTGAGGGCGTTTTGGGTCTCTTCGATGAGGTCGTCGACTACAACTTGGATGGGGAGCTTGGGTTTGTTGACTAGCTTGGCGATGATGTCGTATTCCGGCGTCTCGTCGGCAGTGGCGCGGACCTGTCGCCAAAAGGTTTCATTCTCGGACGAGTCGGCCATTTTTACTTGATAAAGCGGTACGGTGTTGTGCTTGTTTGCGTGTTTTGGGCAAGTTTGCTGTCTTGGTTGGGCGAGAAGACTGTGAGGACTGTGACAATGGTAAAAGGGACCAAGGGCTTTGACTGCGCTTTATACCCTGGTTCGCTTTACGTGGGATGAAAGTCGCTCGCAATCAAAAGTCTTTCAGCAGCTGTTGGCAGGTCATTTGAGATCACGGCATATACTCCAGACTAAAGAGAATAAACTCCTTTGAGCAGCTGCTAATTCGAGGCTGCTATTACGTCCCGCCCCGCTGCAGCCAGTTAGTAATGTGAGCACTTCTTTGATGGAAATCTGGAGAGGTCATTGTATTTGGACCCATCAATCAAAGCCCGGGTTAGGCTGACGGACGAAGCCTTTGTCTCCGGCATATAGCTCCCGAACATCACCCGGGGTCACGTATAGCGTGAAAGAGCATTACAAATAGCTATTACTTAAAAACCTACAGTAGTGTCTAGGAAATACCGAATAGGATGAGCCTAATTGACCTCAAAGTTCGGTCGATCTTTCTTATTCATCTCGTTCTATATTGGTAACATTACGCTCGACCCCCTAAACGTTGATCCAAACATTCAGGGGCTGTATTGTAATGCAGTGTACTGTAGTGTAATATCGTGTATTGGGCTGTGTCCGTGTGTACTAATGCCCACTTGGTAGTTGCTGTGGTCACTTGGATACATCAAACCTTTGCCATACCATTTAAAACCAGCCTCGCAGTCCAAGAGTGCCAAATCCAAGCCTCATATACGAATAGTATCACATTGTCCCAGAAAATGTCATATTCAACTGCCCGAATGTCCAACGAATCGGAATGTTCAAGACCCCCACCCGTCAAGTTCCACTCGGTGATGTCCCGCCTTGATGACCAATTCACTTTACCCACCAGTGACAACCCGCCCGCTACCTTCCCGCTAGCCGGCGCTTTCCCTCGTGGCCGTCCCGGGCTCGGGAAGTCGAACGTAAAAAACATGGTAAAGATAAGAATGCCCTTATCGTCAACTGAGGGGTAAATGGGTCAACCAAGACATCATGGTGGGGGCAAGAACCTTGATAGGCAACTTTCCCATCGCCATCTCTTCGAACTTGACTCTTTTTAAGCTTTGTTTTGTCGCATTGCCAAGATGGTAAAAGGTTCTTGGAGGTTGTCAATTTTTCACCACTAGATGCCGCCATCGGCCCTTTGGCGCCGGTTATGCTGGTTCGTCGGGAGCTAAAAACAAGCCTCGGACTCGACTGCCGATGTCAACCTAGCTACCTAGATTCCTTACTCACATTGCCATCAACTTCATACCCAAGGTACTTACCTAGGTAACCAGCTCCTTTCACCTTCAAGAGGGAATTTCCCTCATCCTCCCCTCCCTCTTTCCTACGTCCCGTGCCATCGCCGCCGCCGCCGCCGCCGCCCAAAATGGCGCCCAAACTCAGACTCCCCTCCGTCCGCCTGCCCCCCCGGGTCCTCAAGTTCATCCCCGCTCCGCTCCGGGCAATCCCCGCGCCAGCAGCAAAACTCATCGCCCTTTTGGTCCTAATCAACATTATAATCTGGGCCGGCACCGGTATTCTCCTGCATCACTTTCCCAAAATGATCACCCCGGCGGTATTGTCGTATACCCTCGGCCTCCGCCACGCGCTCGACGCAGACCACATCAGCGCAATCGACCTCATGACGCGGCGCTTGATTGCGTCCGGCCAACGACCGGTTGCCGTCGGGACATTCTTCAGTCTGGGCCACTCAACAGTCGTCATTATCACCTGCATCGTCGTGGCTGCTACCTCGGGCGCTTTGAGAGATCGGTTTGACGATTTCACGCGGGTGGGCAACATCATCGGGACTTCGGTGTCTGCTGCGTTCTTGCTCATCTTGTGCGTCGGGAACGGGTGGGTTCTTTGGAGGTTGGTGAAGAGGGTTAGGGTTGTGCTTGAGGAGCAGCGCCAGCAGAGACAGAGTGGGAGTGGGCAGGAGGAGGACGACGGGGGTGCAGACGCAGCTGCGAATTTGAGTCTCGAGGGGGCGGGGTTTTTGGCAAATGTCTTTCGGAAATTGTTCAGGATGGTCGATCGGCCGTGGAAGATGCTGCCGCTGGGGTTTTTGTTTGGGCTGGGGTTCGACACCAGTAGTGAGATTGCTATTTTGGGGATTGCGAGTATCCAGGCTGCGCAGGGGACGTCGATTTGGCTGATTCTGATCTTTCCTGTTTTGTTTACTGGTGAGTTTGCCCCCTTTTACTGGACGATTTTGGCGAGGCAGAGGGGCGTGGGCTAATGGTGACAGCTGGCATGTGCATGCTCGACACGACCGACGGAGCATTGATGATGGCGCTGTACACGTCCAAGGCCTTCTCGAGGGACGTCGTCGCAATATTGTACTACTCGATCGTCTTGACCGGAATCACGGTCTTTGTGTCGGCGTTCATTGGCATCATCCAGGTCTTGTCGCTTGTGGCTAATATTGCCGAGCCGGAAGGGAGGTTCTGGGAGGGAGTGGATGCTATTGGGGAGCATTATGACATTATCGGAGGGTGCATTTGCGGTCTCTTCTTGCTGGTCGGTGTGGGCTCCATCTTTGTGTATAAGCCGTGGAGGAAGAGGATGGATCAGAGGGCCGAAGAGAGAGCTGCTGCTGCTGGGACGCGCGAGGAAGGCCAGAGCGGGTTGTTAGATACTCAGTTGCCCGAGTCTGAGATTCGGAGTTTAGATGTGCCGGCTGCCACGCCGCGAGCCGAGGTGTGAATGATGTTGCGAATGAGTGTAAATAAGAGGTTAGGTAAGTATTGGAACAGATTTGAGTGTGTATTCCGTGCCATTATAAGGTTTATCACATCTGGGTATGCTCAGAGAGCGCTTTCAACTTTATGTGGCTTGGCAACCTCAGTTGTGCGTTGCCCCGATTATGGTCGCTCCGTTTGCGCCATAAATGTCACATAACAATGGTGATATGATAACAATAGGTCCTAGAACTTCAGCTACAGTTATGTTAATATCTTAACAATTCCCTAGTTCATCTCCCGAAACTATCCGCTCCAACTAGAAAGCGCGCTTCCTGTAGACAGCACTTCGTCAGATTTCATGCACCAAACCGAAAGTGCTAATTGCGGCTGAAAGGTGCAGGGGCTCCTGAGGCAGCCCGAGCGGGGTGCGACCATGGGCGGCGGACATCTTAAAATCCCTACGAAGGCAGTACAGCTGGCTCAGGCTGCCGTGCTTTCTTTCTGACCTCCGTCCCTCATCCACCGCTCCTCGCAGGTGCTGTTCCAGATTTTGTGTATACCAACAATATTCAACTACCAAGATGCCATCTGCGGAAACAGAGAAGAAGAGAATCGTCTATGACTGGGGGTCAATGTTAATGCTATGGGGTTTTCAAGGGTAGGTCTTGCCCATTTTTTGCCATCTTGCGACAATCACCGTCAGTGCATACTGACCAGCACCCTTGCAGGCTAAAACTCTTCTACACCTCCTCGGCCCTATGTTTCATCTCGCTCTTCCTCTCCCTTACACCCGTCCTCTGGAGCCCAAGCAGCTGGCTCAGCTGGCTCATGATCAGTATGCAGGCTGTATCGGAATTCGCCTACTTACCTGACTACGAGATGATCGATGCTATGGCCAAGGACGAGGTGTCTAGACGCTGTATGACGTTCGATGCCAAAGTGAATGCTACGCAGGGACCAACCGCGGCCGTCGAGGTGGTCAACGGATGGTATGGCCCGGGAGCGTACCTCGCATGGCTACTGACGGCGTACGTGGCGGCGTTCTCGTCCATCTGGCGTTCCAAGTGCGCGCAGAGCCAGGAAGGGGACATGCTGGACGGAGAGATGGTTGGTGCGCTGCTGTATCCCATGGTGGCACTCTTTGATGTGTTTGTCAGGCTGGTGCGGTGCAAGGTGGACGCGCAGATGAGCGCGGCACTTTTTGTGCTGTTTTCGGCGCTGATGGTGTTTGGCCCAACGTCGCGGCTGTCGTGGCAGGTGGACGGAGAGGATTTTGATCTAGAGGTGTTTCCAAAGACGAACAGGAGCTGGGCATGGAAGTTTGCTGGGTTTCTCGTGCATGGGTTTGTGATTACGTTGATTGGGGAGCCCTATGCTTATACCTTGGAGTTGCTGTTGCCGGTTTATATCATGATTTTCGCGGTCATGCTGTACGCGCCGATTCATGGGGAGAGACTGAGTGAGGAGTACCCATATACGATGACGGTGTATCGGCCGCGAGCGGAGCGCGTCGCGGTGTTTGGGGTTTTGCAGATTATCTTCTTGTCGGTTGCGTGGGGGAAGATTGGTTCCCCGGTCCCGATCACAGGGGCGTCTCTGTGGGATATGGACCAGATTGCGGGGCTCGTCAGTGCTGTGGCTGCATTGCTGTTCTTCAGAATGTCTGGGGTGGTGTCCTTGGTTTCCGAGGTGCGCAACAGGCTTGCCGGGTTTAGACAGGTCGCTGGGGACGAGTCTGGCATTGAGCTTTCAATACAGGGGCGAGGCACTGCATAAAGGCGTTGCTGATATGGCGTACGTGTATTGAGAAGGAAGGGTGGAGAGTTTGGATGTCAACGAAGAGGTTAAAACATGTGAAAATATTATGGTATCATCTAACCCCATACTTACGAGGTGGGATATTCATCGACACCATAGATGATAGTGAGCAGTCGGGAGTGTTTGGCCTCTTTGCCGCCAAGTTCGGCACCGACTGCTTTGCTTTGGACTTCTTGCTCCTTTGGACGGTCTTTACTCGGAGGTCTCTTTTAGATTCTTACATCATTCAAGATGCCGGGCTCAGCCCGAGCCTGGTTTGTGTTCTGTGTAAAGTGGGCTGTTGTACACGTGTAACATATCAGATACGCTTACAAAGAGTCGCTCAAATGCCCATAGCAGATTCGAAGTATACTGAATCGTTATTAATGGTTAGAATTGACGGCTATTTTAGGTGTGGTGGGCTGTTGGCTGTTTTCTTTGTGGTGTGATGGTGGTGTGATGCCGGGAGCAGCCGAGAACCTTGACAGCTACAGCCAAACAACGTGATAATTATCACCCCTTGGTTGTGACGTCAAGAGTTCAGCTACAATTAAAGTCCATATAGGGGGGTTTGATGCTGTTTTCTTTTCAACGTCAGCAACACAAGATTTTATCGTTGCATCGAAATGCGCTTGATCAAATACTTAGTACCACCCTGCCACCTTACAGTCACGGTAGTATCTTGATGCACCAATTATGCCCCCTGTTCCACACGCACTACAGTTTGAAATTTATAACATTGTCAAACCTCAAGATAATCTACTGCCCATCATGGCAAATTCAACCCTATCAACAAGAGGAATCCTCCCGGTAGACCCAACCTCCCCAGCCCCAGCAGACGCCCTCTCAATCCTACCACACATCCTCCTATTCATCGTCCTGCTCCTAGCATTCTACCCACCACCATTCCGATTCCGAGGAAGCATAATATGTACCCTCGTAGCCCTACTAGACTGGCGATCGACGGTCTCACTCTGGCCGCCCAACCTAGACGACACACGACCCTTCAAATACGGGATTGCGAGCTCGTGGATCTTTGTACTTCCTGTTCTTCAGAGGGTGTTGATTCAGCTTCCTGAGAAGGACTTTTGGAGGCTTGATGAGGAGGAGGTTGTTTTTTCCGAGTTGAGAGAAGATGATGGTCCGGTGCCAGTCAAGACTCATCGGCCGTCGCCGCGGGAATGGTCGTGGAAGAAGCTGAGATGGTCTATCTCGCTCTTTGCTACGCCTCGAGCGGTGGGCTGGAACTTTGGGAGTAGGAAGATGAATGCCCAGCGGGAGGAGATAAGGCGGGCGAGGTTGGCTTTGTCAGACACTCCGGCTGGTGGTGCAGCGTGCAAGACAGACGATGAGATGGTCAAGATAAAGTTGCAGTTTCCAAGGGCACAGTTTGTGGTTGTGAAGCTGTTTAGGGCGTTTGCGTGTTATTTGGTTTGGGATCTTGTCGCGGTTGCGAATCGGCGAGTTATTGTTCCCCGGGGCGAGGAGTGGTGGAGTTGGCATCCTGAGATTATGGCCAAGATTCTTTGGTTGGAGATCTTGATGGGGATTACGGTTTATGTTGGGATGAATATGCAGTTTGATGTCGCTGCTGCTATTGGGGTCGGACTGAGGTTGAATGAGCCCGAGGTGAGTCTAACATTGCCGGTGATATGATTACTGTGATTACGATGCTGATGTGAATCAGGACTGGCCGCCCCTGTTCGGCAGCATAACAGACTGCTACACCATAGCCAATGTCTGGGGCAAATTCTGGCATCAGTATATGCGTCAGGTATGCTTAATCCTGTCCCCCTTAATAGTCTCTTAGCCTCCAAATACTGACGCATGACCATACAGCCCTGCCTTGGAACATCGCACTTCCTGCTAGCACACCTCAACCTGCTCATCTCGCGTCTTCCACGCCGCCTTCACATTTTTCAAATTCCTAAACATTCTCTGGTAGCATATCTGTTCCATCTCTTGACTGCTTTCGCCATCAGCACCTTCTTCCATGCCCTCAGCGTGGGGACCGTCGCCGTGGGAGTTACGCCCGTCCGAGGGATTATCAAAGACATGGCCATCTTCTTCATGATCCAGCCGTTTGCGGCTGCGTTTGAGAGTTTCATTTCGACCTGTTACGATAAATTCGTGGTGGCGAGGTTGTTAAGGTCCAAGTTGGCTGCCGGTCGGAACGTGAAGCAGCCTGGAACGGCGGTATCAGATGGTAGTGGTCACGATGATCACACTATAGCGCCAACGACGACCAACAGCACAGCCAAAACAGACACTGGCCTTGTACCAAGCCGCCACATTATCGAGGAAACGGAGGCAACATGTTCAGGGCAGGAGACTGATGCAAACAAGGATACTGAGCGCAGTCAAAGAAGAAGAATGTCAGTGGTGTTTTGGTCAGCCGTCTTTGGCCGTATGGTGGGCTATGTCTGGGTGCTTTTCTGGTTCTACCTCACAGGACAGTGGTTTATTCGTCCATACATCGACGTGGGCATGGTCGAGTGGGGACTGCCGTTTTCTTTTGCAGATTGGTTACTCTTGGCCGAGGGCTGTCGTTGAGCGAAAGTATAATGTCTCCTCTCAGTATATTGCAGAAAGCAATCCCCGAATCCGTTGAAATATAATACGCCCAGCTAGCATTGGTGTGATTCCTCTCACACATTTTACCGCTTAACATGACCATCATCGCTCTCAAGCTTATATGCAGGTGGACTATACGCCGGTGGACTCTCACTGTCCACTACCATCCGTGGCCCGGTCGTCACTGGGACCGCCTGCTTCTTCGCACGCTTCCGCTTCCCAAGAATGACCACTCCGGCAATCGTCCCAAGAACCAAGAGGGCAGCCAGCGCGACACCAATCCAAAGACCAGCCTGCTGCCCCGTCGTCAAACTGCTCAATCCATGTTCCTCATCCCCAGCTCGGATTCTATCCAGCATAGCCTGATCGGTTGGCGCCCATCGAACGAGAATCGTCGTCTCGACGGCCGTTACTTGTATGACCGACCCTGGCGACATTGCATGTGGCTGCCCGCCGACCGATCCTAGATCCGTTGGCGTGACGGTAGGCTGGACAATCGCCACCCCGTTGTCATTGTCAATGGGACGAGATGTGTTGTCATCGTTGCATGTGGCACATGTCACCGCCGCGACGGGGGATGTCAAGACGCTGAGACACGACCCAGTCGAGACCCGGGGGTCGGGTGTTGTCAGTGATTCAAAGGCTGCCGTGTAGCCACTGTCTCGGATGCAGCTGTCAGTCGTTGCTTGTGCATGCGGTGCGCAACCTTGAGCGGTGGTACTCAATTTCCCGGATCTGTACTCACGTGGGACAACAAACAGCAATCTTCCCTCCTCCCACTCTATCCAACCTCGGCGACCCTGCATATTGCGTTCCATAGTCGGCAGCGCTGTACCATCCGCTAGGACAGATGCCAGGAGAAAAGTACTTGTGCTGAAAGTCGACAAACGTCCCTGTGCTGGTGCTGGTGATGGTACCAGTGGGTCGGAAAGTCGTGGTGGGACCGGTGGTGGCGGTAGGTGGATAACACTCGACATTGTTGCTATTGACAAAGACGAGAGACGGCCATCGCTCTGGGATATAGGCGAATGGACGGCCGTCGGCGAAAGGGCGTCCCCAGTCGTCCAAGTTGCCATTATTGGAGCATCGTGGTGGTGGTGTAAAGATGCTGGTTAGAGGGCCTAGGTTTGTCCAGTCCGGTCTTGTTGTCGGAGGGACATTGACGTCTGTTGTGGTGGCTGTGAAGCGGTACGGCATTGTGTTGTATTAGTCAGTTGGTGATATGGCTTCCAAGTGTCCAACAAAAGAGGCTAGATGGCGGGCGCTAGATCGTAGCCCTGAGAGGCCATGCTTGGCCTATATAGTGAGCTGTCGATGATGGCCCATGGGCGTCGCAAAAACATGATATCATCTGTGCCATCGTCCCGGGAGTTCTCCTCTTTCGAGCCACTGTCTTGCCATCAGTGAGATGATAAAACTGGATAGCACCGATGACACGAAAGATGCGCTGGAAGTGCACAAGAAGAGGGCAGTGCCGAGAATCAATTGGATATACAGTACGGCAGACTTGGTCCTTCTGACGGAGCCCAACCAGTGGCTGGACAGGAGCTTCTGGATATCAAAAGGCGTTGGTCGATCTTTTAGCCATCAGTTGTCACTTTAGGAAATCACGTCGATAATCGTTTCAGCAATTCAGGTCAGGTGAGAAAGCCCAGCCAATTGCCAGCTCGATCATGCATGGCCGGCTCGGGAAATTGTGGACGTCCTCGGATTCTGATGTCATGGGCCGAGATATCCGTCGCGGCTGTGCTTTGGGTTACATTCAGACTCTCAACTTGAGTGAGTGAGCCTAACGAGGGCGCCGATCTCTTGCTGACCGGTCAGCAGAAAGCCTCAAGGTGAGTGGGTGAGCAATACTTGAGTCTTGAGGTGGCAGGACTCGACGAGGCAATTCTATACAAGAGTCGCCTCATGGTACTCCTTGAGGCTCTTGCAGAGCTTGAAGCCTATTCGACTCCAACTTTTTGGACCCCAACTTTCTTCAAGACACTCCGTAAACCAAGCAATGGGATTGAGCTTGATCCCCAATCCAATCATACATAATACCAATATCCCCAATCCAATCATACATAATACCAATCGACTGCTACGCCAGCAACACATCGTGACATAATCCCCAGATACTGACTGTCGCATAGCTATCTCTGCATGTCTCTAGGTTGGGTAGAACGACTTTCAATGAACCAGATATGGGCATCTAGTTGTGAACTTGTGACGCGGCAGCATGTCTGTAGTCGCCCTGCGTTCCTGACCATGCACCAAAGCTGTTGTTACCAAAACAAAAGTTCCAGTGCGTCGTGTGATGGGCAGGGTGCTTGTAACATGCCTCCTCATTGACGTCTTCCACCAGACTTCCAGACCGTTCCGGGAGGTGCTAGTCTTTTGGCCAAACCAATCACTCTTTCCTTCTTAGATACACCGTTATTTCGTTCGTTTGGAGTGCCTTCGTTGCTTGTACTGTCGTTCGACTGCCTGATTGGAATTTCCAAAGTGTCCGTGTTCTCCGTATGTGTTCCCGGAGCAGGGAGGGAACTCTCTGGCAGCGGGGAAGGAGAAGAACTGACCCTGCTTCTATTTGCCGATGGAGCTTTCTGCATTTGATGGGATTTTGCTTTCTCGATCCATGTTTTTTTCTCGTCCTCTGAGAGCTTACTGTGGTTCAAAAGCGTTTCGACGGTTTCCACATCTGGTGACGGAGGCGTGCGGCCAGATTTCACTTTACCGTATTCAACTGTCACGAACGAGACAGCCACTTTCATTAGTGATGTGATATACTGGTCACTGCATGGCACTGAGCGGAGCTTCCTGTCCAGATACTTATGAAGGCGCCACATTGCCATCAGATGCAGGAAGTCTTTCGGATGCGGTGATACCGCCACCTGCTCCCCGAACCAGGACCAGACTCCGAGGGGAATAGCGGTGCAATGGCTCTACCCACCTCGTCCAGTAATTCCACCTCGACAATTCTCAAAGCTTCCTGTTGCGTGTGTGCGGAGATATCCAGAACACGAAAGATGACGAGCCAGGCCTGTTGCGGGATAAAATCACTCAGGTTGAAATGGATCCATTTGAGCTGCAGGAGGTATGATCGAGCCAACGCCAGATGGGGGTTGAATCTCTCATCCGTAGCGGATGTGATTTGCTGCCATATGTCCGGTTGGTCGAGAAAGTCCTTGACGGTTCTGTGCAGATACCCTATTTGAGCGTCAGCGAGAAGATCCCCTCGCTCGGGCGGAAGTTGGCTCAGATCCCTCAAGATCTTGTCGTCGTCAGAACCTTCGACTGTCGTTGGGGGGTTTATGGTGATAACTGGATTTTCCGAGCCTGGAACCTCTCTAGATTCATGATTATCAGACAGCTTATCCGTCGCCAGCAGGGCCTGCTTGATCCACAGTGTCGACACCTCAAGTAGCCCCTTGCATCGGCTGTCCAGTCGACGTCTCATGTTGAGAGCCCTGTAGAACCGTTGCTTCGGGAACAAGAGCGCAGGTTCTATATGCGCCTGAATTGCGAGGCTCTCGTCCTCGTCAGCGAGCGATAGGCAGAGGAGTGATAGTGCGAGTGGCGACGCCTTAACTATCTGGAAGAGAGCTGAAGCTTCTTGCATATAGCGGCCGTTGAAGTTGTGCAATATCGTCCGGAATAAGTCATCCAATTCGGGAGGAAGTGCGTCCAACTTTTGCTGCAGATCAGGCAGCCTGTCACCATCTCTGAGGCCCTCCTTCAGGGATCGGACGACAAGTACGACGCAGAGAAAGACACCGGAAGACTTTTCGGCAATACTTTCCACCAAAGACTGGGCCTCCTTCTCGTTCATCATCCAGAGCTCGCGGAATGCAACGCTCCCGCCTAGTTCAGAATCAATATACGTCTTGATGTCAGAGTAGGTCAGGTCCTGGAGCATGAGCTGTGGCTTCGTGCGTAACTCGTCCTCAAATATGATCCACGGCCGACTAGCTACGCAGATCTTGACATTTGGGTACCGGGAGATCTTGAAAATGAAGGAGATCAAGGCCGAATGGTCGCCCTTGAACTCGTCTAGCCCGTCGATGAGGAAGCAATACTTGACAGCCGTTTCCGAGTCCTCCAATAGGAACCTGAACATCTGTTGAAGATCGGCCCAGCTCCACTGGCCATTGACGTCCGTAGAGAGAGCGAGCGACTTCCATCTGTCAATTGTAGCTTGGGGGGCCATCTCGCTCAGTTGGCCTAGTGCTTGGGTGAGAAGGGTTCTCAGCAGGCCTTCTTGAGAGTGTTGAAGATGCGCGGATCCAGCCAGCCAGAAGTAAAACGAGGCAGTAATGACAGGCGTCCCATTCCCCCAGACCCCCAAGTGCATCCCTGTCCGTGTACGTTGGTCCTGAAATATGTACTTCATCAGAGTGCTTTTGCCCGAACCGGCTTTTCCCGTGATCCAGTAGATGGAATCATCGCTTTCAAGCCATTGCGAGAAACTGTGCCAGGTTGCGGTGTGAGGTCCTGCGGTTCGAGGAATATCCACTCAAAGGTTTTGGCGTGAGCCTCGGCAACTTGCTGTTCGCGAATCAGCATCTCCGAGAACTCCAAGTGACGCAAAAAGGCCGCTAAAAACATATTTTGCAACCTCTGTTTTCGGGCCATGAAGACATACGGCTCAATGGCACCTGACCGAAACTCTGAAGCTTGCGCAAGGCCAAGTCAATATTGGACCGCCATAGCTTCATGGAGTTGACCTGCTCCAAAATCTCCTTTCCGATGCTCAAGGACTCTCCCCATATCGCGTCGCTTTGGCTTTGCCTCACACTCAGCTGGCTCGCAAAGTCTTTGATCTCATCTCTGCAGCCAGAGAGTCAGTGCGTTTATCATAAAAGGTTGGCATTCTCATGGACCCTACCTCAGATTCATCAGAATGACCAACATGAGTTGATCTCGTAATTCGTTTACCTTCTGTTTCAAGATTTCCAGCTTCTCCCGATTCCTAATCGCCTTCACACTCATCTGGATATTTTTCCACCCGGAGGTGTGGTCGTCCCTCGATGAGAAACTTCGTTTGATCTTTTTCATGGTTTCTGCAACATCCAGGCACTCCCCAGCAACAGCAATGGCCTGCTTCTCGGACTCGGTGGGTTGTCTACCTAACCGGCCAGAGTGGAGAGATGAGTTAAGCCAAGAGCTAGACATTGATAACCTGTCGATCGCCACGAAAAGCTGGGTAATCATGTCCGGACGGCCGTCCGAGTCGATGGATTGGTATACCTCGATAATCCCGAGGAGGCCCTTGTAGCTGAAATCGACAAATTGTACGACAGAGGTGGCAACTGCGAGTACGCTCAGAGGCTCCATCTTGGGACCAGACCATGGAGGAGTAGCTGAAAGAGGTTACTGAGCTGGCCGGGCCGTTGTGGGAAGCAGATTGCAGGTTGCTGATGATTGCCTTAATTGACTGCCCTGAGTGCGGCACTGATGAATCTGGATGCGAATACCGGCCAAACAGCTCGAAACAGGAAGTTGGGTTCGGGATCTTGTTTGGCGCGATTCGAGGTCCCGGGGGGTAGGTCGATTGAATCTCTGGCTCCATCAATTCCTCATCCGACCATTTGACTCAATTGTGCCTCCCTTGAGCTCCGAATCTGGTGGGGAGAAAAACGAAAAAGCCCGCGGGCAGGCACGACGGTTAGACACCAACCCCTCTTTCCTGTTCACAATCGCCGGCCCGTCGCTGTCGGGTGTCACACGAAACTTGGGGGGCCGATAGCCGAGCCTGACCGACGGCAATAACGTTATCTCGGACTGTATCTTGTACGTAGTACATATCTTTATGGTCAAAATTTAACTGGACGAATACCTCTAGTCGGGGATACCCGCATATAAGCTCCGACATTGGTGGAACAAAAGTATCAACTAGATAACTTTATTTAGCATTGTAATATTGTTTCGAGGGAAATTTTCCTCCGATTTTGACCGCCTCCAAGGCGTCTTTTTAACAATACTAAACCCACCCGCACCCAGCTACATACCCCTGTTATTTCTTGCCACACTACCTTAGCATTAACGCCAATAGTTTTAATTTTCTGAAAATGAATTCGCGATTCTTCTCAAAACCGCCACCATTCCCTTCCTCTTATCGTCACCCATTTCCGCCGTCCTATCGCTACCACAGTCAATCCTACAGCTAGTGGTATTGAACATTTTGCAAAGACGCTGCAAAGTGGCAAAACACAGTTAAGCAAAAATACCATCCCGCTGGGGGATCAATTTTTGAAGCTGTACTTTCCGGGATGTTGAGATGCGTTGTAGGCCTGAGCATAGTCTACTGGCATAAGGGAAATCACCCGTTTATTTTTCCCGTTCTACTGTTTGTCAATACCTCCCTACTAGTGCCAGTAAAGAAGAGGGACAGGTAAGGGAAATAGAAAAAGGTAGCTATTTAAGAGCCGATTTACCTACACTAGGTGATCGAAATCTTGAGGCTACTTGCCCGACTGGGGTGGGCTCCTTATTCTTTCTCCAGCCGTCTGAACGACCTCAATCTCTGCAGGCGGGCGTTGTCCAGCTCATAAGAGTCAATAAATACGACGGTGTCATGACCCAGGTCGCAGTTTACCCCACACAAGGCCGCCAACCAATCAAAGAGGCCTGAGGGTGCTGAAGGGGCGCGGCCAATCATGACGTGCTCGGTGGAGCAAGGATGCTCGGTGGCGAGCAGGATGCTCGGTGGTGAGCAAGATGAGAACACCGAGCACACAGAAATAGGTTCCTATGTAGCAGGAGAATGCGCAGCATTCTCCGTAGGGTTCTTGGATTCCTCACGCAACAATCACATTCCAAGTCTGAACATTCTAAAGTTCATTGTCTACTATCTTTTTCAAGCTTACAAGCTCTTAGTTAGAGCAAGGCTTCTCCGTGTTGATGCCCTTGCAGCGCACACAAAAAAACCACACTCCCAAATATCACCGGTGAGAGCCTGATTCATGGAACGCATAAGCTCCCGTGGGTCGAACATCAACCAAATGCTGCATCTTGGTGTCGTTAGGCAATATTGGGGGGGGGGGGGGGGGTGTGGCTTGGGAGACTTTGCACATTTGAGATTTGACTTGGGCTGGCACCTGGTAGCCAGGCCGTTTTGGGGGACCTGAAGCCGAGGTTGGCGTTTCCTTTCACTCACAAATCCAAACAGATGACGAGCGGGCGGGACGGTGCCGTCGTCTGGGTTCCCCAATTTCTCTTCTGGGACTTGGTCTGAAGTTGTGGCAGATTGGTAACCTCAACCAGGGCAAACACACAACCTCTAGAGCCACAGAGCCCAAACCCGAGCAGCGGCAGGGACTCACCAAGTACAACACGCACAAACTAAGGAACCTGGCAAGCACTGGATTTCATTGTCCGAGTCTTCTACAGGCGCTTCCTTGGACACCATTCTGCTCTTCGTTTCATTCCGTACTACTCTGCTCAATGCCCAGTACGCCTATCATCATAATCACTTTCCTCGTCACAACGCATAATACCCATCCTAATCTCATGGCCCTTGCCACAATCAATCTCGCCAAAGATGTACCTCTTGCCTCGGCAGCCATCACCCTTATTGACCGCCTCCTTCCCAAAGTCTCGCACCACACCCTCCGACTCCTTCCCACAAAGATACCAAGCCCTGCCCACCACAGACTCCAACCCAACCGGTAAATACGGATATCCACCTCTAGTAGCTCTCTCTCTCCCCATCCCATCACATACTAGTACTGTCTCCCAAAGTGTAAACACCAGGCCGTATAGCACCACAATCCCCATGAAGCCCAAGCAGGCTACCAAACTCCATGTACAGACCAAGTGCATCGTCCATGTCTGCGCTGGACTGAAAGGCACGGTACTCAAAATCGTCGGCGTGAATTTGGACAAGATAGCCGCGAACCCCACCGCCGCTGATGGGTAGACCTCGCCCCTTGCAACGGAAAAAGGAAATCCAGTGACGGAGGAGATTGGTGCTGTTCTTGAGAGAACTTTTGCTGAGACGCCTTCCTTTGCCAGTGGCCCTGGGCTTGGGTCATGGTTTCTGGACCAGACTTTCTCTGTCGTAGGTGTGTGGGAAGCGTCTGGATTTGACGACGAGCTCGAAGAACGGGCCGGCAGAGAAGGTTCCACACCCTGCATGTTAAGTAGTCCCCCCCGAGTCTGAGAACCACCACCTGTGCTTGTGCTGCTAACCTGAAGTAACCGATACGGAAGCAACATCACCGTCTTGGCGTAGTAATAATCCCAAAACCAGCTCAGCACCACACCAAAGCTGGTAAACAAGGCCTCGACGCCAAAGCCCTGGCTGCTCATGAAGGCTTCGAACCTCGTCGGCGGAGACGGCGAGGTCATATTATAGTACGTCACTAGGACGATAAGACCTGAAATGAGCAGCATGCCCAGGGTTGAGATGATATTGTCGAGCGTCGGTTGGCTGGTGATTTCGTCAAGCCAGAGGCGGCGCTTTGTTGCTCTGGGGCGGAAGATTCGGAAGGTCTTTTTCATGGACGAGACTGAGTATAAAGCAAAGGTTTTTGCTTTTGATAAGCCTGTCAAGTTGCGCTCGCTTGGCTTGAATGTGTGCAATGGCAAGTCGGACGGAGCACTGGGCCAGGCGGTTTGCTTGACGGTGGTGATTCCATATTCTTCAAGGTCGGTCCCATCCTTTTCGTCGCGGTTCCGAAAGTAGCCGAGACAAAAGAGATGACCATCCAGACGGTCTTGCACTTCTCTCTGTCGAAGAAAGCGCGGGTGGTCGCTATACGACCCGCCGACCTTGAGCTTCTCGTCTAAGAGCCTTCGCAGAGTAAGATCCGGAATGAGAGCCGCCATCGCAGCAATGCTGGTCGGGTTGGACGCTATCCCCGTCTTCCACTTGTTGAGGAGAAAAAGCATGGCTAGCAAGACGACCAGCATCGCGCCTAGCAGCCCTTCGAGCGCCCGACTAGGTTCCTTAAAGACTGCGATGGACATGAAGCACCCTTGGAACGAATCGTTTGTACAACTTCCTTCGAGTTTGATTCCCACCGCTTCTCCAGACAGAGATGTTATGGCTGCGGATAGGAGGACTAGCAAGTCCCCCATAAAAGAAACTGGATCTCCGAATTTGAACAACAGCCGGATGCTGTTGATATTGCCTTCCAAGCCGCCGGTCGACATGGCGATGCTGTCTTGGGCCGAGACGCCGCCTGGACGTGTCATCATGTGGAAAGGGAGGAGCATGCGGATGGAGGAGCTGATCATCTGGGCGAGTATTGACAGTACAATGGCGAGGAAGACGGGGAGGAAGGAAATCAGGTAGTATTCCTGTGGAGTCATGGGGTGGAATAGGGCGCTCTGTGGGGGGTGAAAGTCCTCGGCCGATTTGTTGCCACCAAAGTTGTTGATGTTGTCCGGGAGGCCGGTCGGGCCGAGTGTCACGGTCGATATAGGCTCTCCCAGCGAGTTGGTGATTGTCGACTTGAGAAGGGGCTGTACAAATGTAAATGTGGAAATTGGGACACCGCTTTGGTCCTTGCCCGTGATTGTCATTGTGGTAATCAATGGATTCCTGAAGCTGACACTGCTTTCTGGTCTCGGAGGCGGTGGGGTTGGTGTTGGACCGGTCAGAGTCACCGTCGTGTCGCTGAGTGGTACAAGCTGAGTTTGCATCGGCTGACCATCCGAATCGGTCCAGGTCTTCAGGGAGACGGGCACCCGGATCCACTCGGTCCCCCTCATAGTGCTGGTGGACGTCGGGACGCCATTCGAGTCTGTCAGCGTCACAAAACCGGAAACCACTGGGACTGGGACGATAGTCGAGCTGGCAGCCGTCGAGGTCAGCTCCCAGTCATTGTCAATCTCTGTCGTGGTGACGACGATCCCCTTGGCCGGGTCGGTCAAGGTGAGCACCTTTGTGTATGTCGCAAACGCGGAGTCTCTGGTTGGTGTTTGTCGGAGGGCCTGGCACTTTTGTGCTCTGTTCTCAATCTCCCGAGCTCTCCAGGCCATACCAGGAAGCCTTCGGGCTTCTTGTTCCCGAGCGCTCAGCCTCGCCCATATGTTCCAGCACTCGGTGTCGTGAAAGATGATGGCCGGACCATCGCATGTTACCCAGCAAGGATGAAGTGATTCTGGACCTCCATCGTCAGACAGGGACAGAGCATAGTAGGCGCGAGGTGGGAAGTAGACGATCTCCGAGTAGGCCTGACCGATCTCTGGCCACCATCCTAGGTAGACGGTGATGATCTGAGTCGGGCCGCTAAGTTGTCCGAAATGCGACGGATCCGGAGCTCGGCGTCCAATGTCTGATGTGTTGTCAAAGCGGGTATGGTTGAGATAGTACGGCGAGTACCCGTATTTTTCCGCAAAGGTAAGACCCGACGTTGAGTTTGTCATGTTCACCTTGCTTGGGATTGGAGCGGTGCTGTTGAGTCCACGACGGGGAACGAAACGGGGTCTTGGTAGTGGGATCGATGTTGGTGTTGCGAATGCTGGAGCGGGCCCTGGAATGAACGGCTTCGGGGTTGGAGTGCCTCTTCTGTTGACCAAGGGAGCCGACAGAACAGCCGTCTTCACGCTGGTCACATTCCAGCCTTCTGGTATGGCCCTGCGGTCATTGGAGGACGGGAACTTTTGGCATCCATATTCCAGGATGGCAATCAGCACAGCGATGTAGATGACGAGCGACGCCAGGATCGGCCATTTCAAAAGAATCGGCTTGTAATTGAAGGCGTCCGCTGGCGTCGTTATCCTTTTCCGCTGCGCCATCGTGCTAGAGCTTATTGCCTTACGTCCATGGGTTAAAGTTCCGTGATGTGACGCGTGGTGCAAAGGGGGAAACGGAGTAAGCCCAGGAATTTGGGAGACAGCTCCATTATAGTGAATTGTTTGGCGAACCAAGTGCCGAGCCGTCCACGAATACTACCCTAAACCAAACTTGAATATGCACTGACGATGTGATTTGGGGCCAAGGGTGAAGCACCCCAATATCGGCTAGGGCTTAATATTAATGTCCGGGGGCGGGCCGTGGTTGAGGAAGGCAGTCATCTCGACCACAGACACTGGTACTAAAGTACATTGAGAAGCGATAGGTGGTATTGTTGCGGGGCAGCAAAGACTGTCGACTATTTTTGCCTTCCAATGGCACATGGTCAGGGATCATCAACCCTTGCATGAAAACACTAAATCCATCCCGTGTGGCCCCTGCAGGGATGTTGAAAGAATGTATGTGTCCGTAAATATCAAAGGGGTCGAGCAATACTATCAATTTGGAAACAAGCTACGTCACAGTCATGGGGATTCGTGCCGAAAGGGACTGAGCCACGCCAGAAACCCGTTGAGCATCAGCGCAACAGCATACAATGAGGACCGTGTGAAAGCGAAGGTACAACGCAGGACCGGAGGAAAATCCTGACTGCCACGCCTGCATGTGCTTGTTATCTACTGGCCACATCATTTTTGAGGTCTCCCATCTCTCAAGGAGACAACGGCTCCAAGGCAGATTCAAGACATGAAATCCATGGGCAACGAGGTAATGGTAATATCGAGCTCATGGCGTACTTGTTCCAAGTCCTATATAACTATGTTGCCGGCTCGTTCAATGCACCGCCCACTGCTACCCAAGTACAAAAGCAATGGGGTAGTGTCAATTCAGTAACAGTATATGTCAGAATGGGATCTATGGATTCCATGTATAGAGGGAATGAATGTATCTGGCTTGCTGGGGCTAAGACAGGCCAAATATATGGGCAAGTTGCTGTGCTGCACCTGCTGATGCCTGGAACTGACACAAAAAGCCATTTTGCCCTCCAACAGCATAAATATGAGTACGAGTTTGGCGGAAGAGACCGAAGAGAATCGAAGAGATTGGGAGCTTTGACCATGTATCTCCGCAGACCGGACATTGAAGATTCCAGGGCTTGATCAAAGCCCAGTGCGATGGTCGCAAAACCACATTGCAATCGACAGAAAGGGGAACCGATCCCAAGAAGGTTGATATGCCAGGGCATCACCGGCCGTAAGAACAAGGAACTGATTTGTTCGCCATTTTTGACCCATTGCTTACTCCCTTATCCGGTTGGTGACAAGACGCCATGGCTGTTCCAGGCGGTCTAGCAGGATCCGCCACCAACAATGGTATTCCAATGTCTTTGATCGAAAGCCTGGCCTGGAATCAGAACTAGCCAACAGTTTCATCAAGGAAAAAAGGACATTCCATCCGTGCCTTTCTGAAGGTATCCAAGACAACTTGACTAAAGTAGATGGGGTGGTAGTAATTGCAAGAGTTGGCAATGTTCCCAGCAACATCACCAATCCAGCGACAAGGTTCCCAATGCTCGACGGTATTATCTATTTGTTTGGAGAGAACTGTTAGTTTATGCAAACAAGACGAGAACAAACGACGCCTGCCTGGGCAAGGTAGACCGGAAGCATGTGAAGTGAAATCATCCAACTCACCATTGCAATAGTAGATGGCGGATCCCCAAGAGCAACTAACCCGGCCGCATGCCGCAGGGCCAGGATGAGCTCTGCAATTTCCGGTTATCGACTTCAGGTAGTTGACACCATCCCAGACTGCATTCCAGTTAGGAGCGAGGCCGTAACTCTCGGGCTGCCAGCAATTGACGGCGAACTAGATGGAAAATGTCAGATGCATGCTTTTCCCAATGACAGTTGTCAACCTATAGTCTGGCGGGCCTGGAGTGTGCTGTTGTATTTAGGAGCATCGGCTTGGTCGTCCTTGGAAAAGACGGTGTACTGTGGGTGGACATTTTTTGCTTCGGCCTCGATTTCCTACCAGGTTCAAAAGGTGGTCAGTGATGATACCTCGGCGGAGAGGAAAAATGGTAAAGCCATGATAGACTTGCAGCCACACAAAATACAAAGCACATACTTCAGAGGAGTAACCACTCAACTCAAAATCGGGTTTCCCTTCCTCCAAAACGCCCTTCCTATGAATGGGAGAGAGCTTGTAGCCCTCTGGAAGGCTTTCGGCAAGCCTAGGAGGGGCCTTTAGCTGCGCCACCGTGCCGACTGGTGAGCCTGCAACGAAGAACAGGCCACCTGGAAGAGCAAGGAGCCAGCATGCGGCTGCGGCTTGGATCATGGGAGATATTTGGACCATGTTGGCGAAAATGTCGCAGGAGATTTCGCCTGTTAATTGGGATGGAGTGTACGATGATGATGATGATGATGATGATGATGATGATGATGATGATGATGATGATGATGATGATGCTGGGAAAAGACAAGAACCAGAGTGACTTGAGAAAGGAAATTCGCCATTATTTATAACTGGCATTCTCCATACTAGCTTCCAATATCTTCAGCACAATGGCAAATTCTTCCTTTTCCCCTTCATCATAGTCCCTCCGAGAGTGTCCTTAGCTGCTGCTTCCCTTGAACATATCGGGCGCGGCAGGCAGTCCAGAAGGGTAAGTATACTAGTAAAAGCATGAGTCTTAGCATCTCGCTGTCGCCGGCAGGCACGATATTCATCTTTAAAAGGCCACGGCATGTCCAGTACCAACGTCAGCCTTGTGTCACGGTCGCAGTAGGATGTGGAGGATTCTCAATCCGCACTAGCAACCAAATTATGAACAATCCCAGGCGTTATTGAGCCGCGGCAGGCAATGTTGACAATTTCTGCAGCTTCACACACCAAATCACTTGCGAAACCTCAGTCACTTCTCGGCCGTTCTAAATCGTGGCCTATCCGGAAATCCCGCGGGCGGCCGCCGATGTAGTACAACGGGCAGTATTACATTTAAATGTTCCCAAAGTTGTCTCCGAAGTCTAGAAACAGATTTTCTGACAGAATAAGATCACACTAACCCTTGTATGCCGCGGCCGCCTATAATGTAGAGGGGTGCTATTGAGACTGTAAGAATGCGCTACTGGGACCGTAGGTACAAGTGCACGGACATTTCGAGGTCACCATCATGGATTTTCCATTTTTTTGTACGGCAAATCGTCAGCTACAATCCTAGAAAATCAACCAATAACATACCACCATGTGTAATTCTTCCAAATACGGTAATTTGTTCAAAATCGCTAAATCGAGCTTATTCGTTCAAAAACACGATAAAATTTTCAATCCATCGAATGCATCTATTCCTTACGTAATTCAACTTGCCGCTGATTTTTCCACCCCTATTTTCCACCCCTGACTTCAACGTAAACCCTCTTCCAGAGCCTCCCGCGCGCGTTGTGAGAGTACTCGATTTCTGGTGGGCCGGGCAACACCACCACTGACTGGATCGACTCTTGTAACCGTGGTTGAGGCTGTAGATGCCTCAATAGCCGATGAGGTAGTAGAACTGGCCTCTTGGGTGCCAGAGGGCCCGCCACGGCGCCCACCACCGTTGCCACGGCCGCTATTACCTCTGTTTCCCCGATTAGACCCATTGGCAGGCCCTCCACGGCTGGTATTGCCTCCCCCACGCCCACCACGCGCCATTGCTGCAGCCGAGCCGTTAATTGTTCGAGGGGGCGGGGATGGTGGGCGGTGGGGGCATTGCCCCTGTGGGCTGGGGAGTAATTCCATCGGCTTCGTCTTTGGCATCGAGGTCTACCCTCTCCCAGCCCGATAGATCGCGGCGAACGCAAGGCATGAGCCCAGACTGCCGGCCTGTAGATTGGTTTGAGAGCCGGGGAGCCTTGGGATCCCGCTTGAAGGCGCCGGAACCCTTGGGCCGGCCCTTGAGTACGGCTACGTCAAACTCCACTATCTGCAAATATTCATCGTCAGCATCTAGGGCGACATCCAACCACTAGTATGGATTAAAACCAGCGCTGATTAGCTTCAAGCCCCCATCCTTAGCCCGTTTGAGCATCTCGTGGCTACAGGGGATGCCGTATTACCGGGTAAACTGCCGGGTACACTCTGGTAGCTGTGGGAATCGTGGGGGATCCTGGCCGGGGTTTTGTTAAAATATGGCTGGATTAGTGCCCTGTCACTACGATTACAAGATCCCATGTTTGTTGATCGTTAAGGGGCTTACACCAGCTCCGTCAAGGTTGACAATGTCTTGTGTACTGCACAAGCATACGCCACTGTACAAGCACGTGCAATATGCCACCAGGAAGTTTATCATGTTGCAAGATGGAGCTGCAAACCATGCATGATAAACTTTGCGTGTTATCAAGCTTTGCAGGCATTATTGCGGGCTATTGTGTGCGGCAAAAGGTGGATACAAGCCATGGAAGTGCCCAGAGTCGGATTCACACTTAAATAGCTTTCTTTCCTTCTTCGCACAGTAATCTTCTTTTTTCTCCTCAAGGTAAAAAGTAAGCAAGACACTCCGGTACTCAACAAGAAGAAATTCAACCATACAACACACAGCATTGCTGTGAACTCCTTATATTGTTGAATTCATTGTGCATAGTCACTGTCTCTTGCCGCTTATTTACTTCCCTTAGCCCCTGGCTATTGTATCCAAGCGCGGGACAGGTAACCACTCTTTCCACTACGCCAGTTTGTGGTGCACAGTCACTACAACCCTCCTTACAGTTCCATCTTCGAGCTGTCTGGAGTCTCGCAGTTCAGCATACCTACCCAGCTACCTACCTACCTATCAACCCAACACCTTGAACTCCCTCACCTCAAGCAAAAACTTCCCGCCGTCCATTGCAGCTTGTTTCTGTAATGTCCCCGTGGCCTGGACCTGGAACTTCCCGCCACTGTGCTTCTTCATTTCCGCATCGAGTCGAGTATACGCACCCATCTCCTCCTTAGTGACGCCCTTCGGTGCACTCCTCTCATTATCCCACCTCACCTGACTCTCCTTCGTGAATGGTCCCAGCGTCAGCTCCTCACGTCCTGTTTCCACCAACACCAACTTGTCGCCCGTCTTGGCAACTACACCCGACAATGTCAATTCGATGCCCCGCATCTTGTACGACGCATTGACCGTCCGGCTGAATTCCTCTCTCCACTTCTCAATATCTGGCAGCGTGATGTCACTGGTCAGGTAAACGGATGCTGTTGCGTCGGATTGGTTGGATACCGGACATACAACCTCGATGTCACTGATGTTTGACAATCCTTCGTAGGCGCCCGCCCAGCAGGGACCGAGACCGTAGGGACAGAGGGGTGTGATGCCTATTGTGACGGGGGGCGGGTATCCCTTTAGTGCGGTGAGATGGGCGTTGGCTTGGTCGGGCGAGGGCTGGATGTTGGGTGTGGGGGCAGTCACTTCGGTGGGTTCCTGAGACGGACCGGAAGGACCGGCGAGACGTTTGGGTTTGTTGCCAATGGCGGGGAGAATCTGGATGATCTTGCCGATCGAGGGGATTCGCTTGGCGGAGAGGACAAAGAGCATGTAGTGGCCTGGGGGACTGACGTTGGGGCTGTCGGGCGCTTTGATGGTCAGGGATGTGCCCGATTGCTTGAAGGTGTCGAGCCAGAGGAAGGACTGGTTCATGTTGCGGCAGTGCGTGACGGAGCCGAGGCGGATCCAGCTGACTTGTTTGACGGGCGGGTCGGCGGCGCCGAGGGTGATGGTAAAGTTTTGGGAGTAGGTGATGGTGTAGGGTGGAACCGCGGTGATGAGCGGTCGGGGATCGGGTTTGTGCAGGTAGGGAGGCTCGAAGAACTGCGCGAGGGTGAGACAGTCCTGCGGACGACCACCGGGCCATTCGCCGCCGCCAGCCGAGAGGACTCGTCCGTCGGGCAAGAGGAGGGAAGTACCGTGGTAGCAACGGTCGAATGTCTCGGGTGCCATGTTGGACCACCTGCCGAGCTTGCCGGTGGCTGGGTCTTTCTCGTACGGGTCGAACAGCTCGGATTGGTGGATGGCGAATTCGTCCAGGTCGTTGAAGCCAGGCCCTTGGGTGCCGCCGTTCACAAAGACGGTCCCGTCGGGGAGGATGGTGGCGTTGAACTGTCGTCGGAATTTGGCCATGTTGGGTCCCTGACTCCACTGCGGTTGGTTATCGTTCAGGTTGATGAAGGCGACCTCGTTGCTGGGCCGCTGTCCGTCCTGTCCACCGCCAATGTACATGAGCAAACCTTTGTTGTACATGACTGAGGGAGTGTAATCGCGGAAACCGCCAGGACGTGGCGCCTTGGCGTCTACCCAGCGACCAGTGACTTCTCGGACGTTTGGCCCGTCCTGGATTCTGGTCTTGATATCGGCGCCGTTGGCATCCTTGACGTCCAAGAACCAAGACTGCGGGTTCGGACCACACATGAAGACTCGGCCTGTCGGGGTGAGATGGATTCGTGGATAGAGGGCTAGTGCTTGAGGGCCTCCGGCCGTGAGAGCACTAATGGCCTCTTCCCAGGGCTTTGCCGGGTCGGAGGTCCAGATCTGCGAGACATTGTTAGGCTGGTACGGCGCGTTGTCTTTGACCGAGCCCGACATGACCATGACCTTGCCATCGGGGAGAGTCAGTGCCGAGGGATACCATCGTCCGCCGTTCATGGGCGTGTGCGGGGTGAACTTGTTGGTCCATGGATTGTAGGTGCAGGCCTGGTCAATGCCCAGTCCGTCTCGGAAATGGCCGCCGACGATCAAGAGGTTGCCATCTGGGAGGAAACAATGGCCACTGCAGAAGAGGTTGACGGTTTCCTTGTTCTGCGAGTTCATGGGTTGGTTGGCGGTGGGTTGGCTCCGGCCAGGTTTGTCGTCGTTGGGCTTGGCACGGCTCATCTTCATGGCGGGGTCCCAGGAGAACTGCTCGGGTTCCCAGACGAAGGCCCTGGTGTATTGCTGGTCCATGGTCCCGTTGACGGGAACCTTTGGATCATCTCGCCTGCCAAAGTACAGGATCTTGCCCGTGGGCAACAGGCTGAGGTGGACGGGAACATTGTTGAAGTCGATGGGGACAGACCACTGACCTACTTGTGCCGCCATGATTTGAATATCCTGTTGAGGCTGTCGCGTGAACTAGTGGTGTTTGGGTATATCTGAAGGATAATAATTGGTGTTTTTGTTTTGATTTATTGTTTGGGCTACTGATTTTGTGAGACCAGAAGGAGGAAAGGGTGGGTCGTTGGGAACAAAGGCTCACGTCTCCCCGGGGGTTCATAATGAACGAGCTCCCCCCTCTCAATCTGCACTTTGAGGTCCTGCATCCCACAACATCCTTTCCTACCCGAACAGCTTTCACCTATGATACAAAGTCCTGTTTGCATATGTTGTGCACTTGATCAGCCAGCCACGGTCATATAACACTCACCGACTAATCCCGTGCGCTAGTTGGTGCATTTGACCGGGAGTCAGTCCGTTTCGGACTGCCGATCTGTCCAGTTTGAGTCAGTCTGACCATTTGCTGGCTGGCGCGTTGTCGAAGAAACCAACGCTTCAGATATTATCGTGCGACACACAGAAAGATAACACCCAATTGAACCTCGGGGTCGTCAGCTAGCCACAAAGTCTGGGCAAGACCCTTATATCTGCGGTTGCTGTCTAATGAATGGACAGTCATTGGCCAGCCCGGGTGGGAGGCATATGCAGGCTGCGGTTCTCTCACTACCTCATGGCCCATGGGGTTTCAAAACAGAACAACGCCGCTCTCTTACATTGATTCACAGCCCTACATGGCGTCGTCAGAAGCGGAGCAATTCTTCCCAAGGGGGTCTAGACCGCCCTTGCCCACCACAGCTCCGTTAAGATAGGAGATGCCGTCCATCAAGCAGTAAGCACAGCCCGCCTTAACTATATCATACCACACCCGGGCGGGGAAGCGGTGGCACATACACACGAAAACTTCCAAACACGAAAAGGAAGTGAAGAGATAAAGCATGCAGATAATGTTCAGCCAGCCCGAAGAACCCCTCATGACACCACTGTCATTCCCGTTTCAAGATGGAGGCGTTTTAGTACGACCTGAAAACTTCCGATATCTTAGACTGCAGGCTCCCAGGAGTTAGAGAAGGGAGGGGGTCTGGAACCTAGCGGCTTGTCCCGTAAGAACAGTCGTCGTTGTTGTGGCAATCATAATGTATTACGGGTACCAATCAAAGTCCGTCATGATTATAAGTGGCTATCTGAGGGTCTGTCTTGGCACTTTGGGAAAACATTCAGCTCCTGCAATACACCATGGACACGACATGCTGTGATGCATGTCTTTACGGTGTCTCCACTTGAAAAATACCCTTGAGGCAGCCTTCTGTCTCTATTCCTGGCCTGACTATGGTCAACCGAGGTGGTAATGCCGATATGTATCTTTGGACATGTGGGACTTGAACGTGGATATATAAGAAACCTACTGCCATGACTTCCGCAGAGCCAAATCACTAGAATACCAACATACCAATCCACAGGCCCATTCTCATTGTCTTCTGCCCCTTGAATCTCAATTTTATCATATTTACGATTGGAAACCTGCAAGACTTGTACGCATCACCATGCCCACAGAAATTACAGCCGATGGCCAAGTGATTCCTCCCCGGAACATCACCCAACCTGCTCCCGTTCTCGACACCAGAGCCTTCCAATGGCGCGGTCTGGACACCTCTTCCGAGACCCAGTCTGCGGACGACCATGAAGAGAAGCAAAACCAAACTCCTCTGGTTGCCATCAACTTGCTGCTTCCGGGTCAGCGAGTGCCACCGCCATCTGCGCAATCGCTACCCACAGCCCCGCAGAGAGTAATCTCCGAAGAGGACATGCTGAGAAAACAGCTTGGTATCGACAAAATTCACGAAGGACGTCTTCCCTTCCCCCTCGAGCACTTCCATGGCTCCTACGCCGGCAATGGGTTCAACATGATATTTCGTCCCAACAAGTTCGACGGGGGACCTAAAGTCGACGGCGACAACGGAATAAACGACAATATCCTGGAATTGAATCTCACGACAGAGCAATGGACATTTGGACCCACCATCGGCGACATCCCCAACCGCGGATTCGGCACCGAGCCCACCATCATCCTCGGCGGCATGCCCTATCTCCAAACCGTCCAGAACGTCACCAACCTAGACACCGGCAAGGGTGACAGTCTCCTGACCAACAAACCCAACGGCATCCATCTCGAACCAGGCGTATTCCTCTTTGTGCCCGAGTCCTCCTCCACCAAAGGCAAGAAATCCATCGTGCGCATGGCATCCATCCCCCACGGCACCACCATCAACGCCCAAGGGCTAGTCCCCGTCCCCAATGCCCTCAAACCCCCCTTCACCGGCAAGACCATCTTCTCCAACTCCGTCATCGACACAACCCCCTTCTCCATCGGCAACCCTTCTTCCCGCCTCCCCCAATTCTTCACCTCCATGAACGCCGACCGTCCCAACCCCTTCCGCGAGCCATCCGACCTCTCCAAATTCAACACCAGCAAAACCGGCTCCGGTCGCATCACCAGCGAAACCATCAAGAACCCCAACAAAGTCCTCGAAAAAGCCCTCGAAGGCCAGAACATCACCAACGTCATCTCATTCGACCTCTCCACCGGCCCCTCACAATCCAAAGGGTCAGCCACTCTAAACGGCGGCGGCATATCCAACATCTCCTTCCTCAACGGTCCCCAAAGCACCATCACCTCCGCGGCCCCAACACTAGCCGATAACCCCAACGCACACGCCGAGTTCTTTACCAATCGCTGGTGGGTCGAAACAGTGCTGTACGAAGTGAAACTCAAGGGCCCGTTGAAACCCAACGAGACAGTCAGAGAGGTGTGGGCGACTATGCCGCGGGGCAGTCTGGCGCCCACTCCGGTGTTCAATGTTACTGCGCCGGGGAATGGAGTGAATATCAAGGGGGATTTCAGTGTTAGGGTGCCGGGGGTGCAGCTGCAGTATAGCCAAACGGTGAATTTGAATTTTGGGGGGCTGACCTGGCCGCATGTCAGTGTTGCTACGCTGGTTCCGACTACGCCGCAGCCTGTGCTGTTGCCTGGGCCGAGAGGTCCGTAAGTAGATCAGGTAGAAGGGGGGACTTGGATTCTTGAAGGCGGTAAGTGTAGGGATGGAATGATGTGGTCTGGTTTGCTGGGTCTTGATGATAAATGACAGGAGTTGTGAGACAGACTTTGTGGTCTTGGGAAAAGACCTTTGGTTGATGCGCGATCTTTCTTTTTTTTGACACGAGTCTAGCTTTGAAACAGTTTCTTGATTAGGTCCTGAAGTACCACGGATTTGAAAGCACTTGATAGTGAAGTGCCAGTGATAGCAAGCATGTGTCGTAACTACCACAAACTGAGTGTCCAGTATCAGAACTAAACAGATTTCAATGGGATTCCTGTAGTCTACTTTGAGCTCTTCAACCATAATTTACCAACATATCAACTTGTCGTCATCACTCGTACTCAGTGTAATTGAACTTTATTATTTACTCACTGTAGCATTTTCAGCCAACCTCTCCCCATTTATTGGTAACCATACACATGCATCTGCTTTCCCCCTCCTTCACATCCATCAAGCCGTAGGCTTTGGCCTCCTCAGCGGGTGTGCCTCAGTATTGAAGACGTATTCGTCCAAGCTAAACAAGTCAGGCGGTGAGAAGATCAGGTAAAAATACTTGAGTGTTTCGGCCCAGAAGCTCTGCGAAAAACACAAGTTAGCAAACGCTAGGTCCCTTTATTCAGAAGAGTGAATCACCTACCTCCATCTCATCTTTCTTCTTGGCCTCACCCTCCATCACAACATCCTCTATCGCGCTATTCCCATACTCTGTCTCAGTGGCCACCATAATAGACTGAAACATAATCCACGCCTCGTCACGCCACCTTTCATCGCCCGTGATGCGGTAACTAACAAAAACACTCTCAATCGCCTCGGGTCGTAGAATATACCGGGAATCCTTCACGGACGCATACCCTTTAGCAAACCGCTCGTCGGCACCCTCGCGCTGCCAGCGTGTCTCATTCCACTGGCACGAATCGTCGACTTCTGGGCAGGGGATAAGCGAAAATACCTCGGGCATGATTCCCGTGGGTGTACCATTGTACGCCCATACGCACCCCTCCGTGATTTGCTCACCGATCGAGACGTGATACGGGAGCTGGAGTAATTTCCCGGCGAGGCCAAACATGCCGCCGACGAAACAGGATAGGTGCTGATAAGAGGGGATGAGGGCGTTTGTACCGTTTTCAAGTGATACGTTGCCTGTGAAGAGGATAGACCGGGAGGTATTGCCAGCGTCGGGAACCATGGGGCGAAAGGCGAGGTGTTTAAGTGCTGTGTCCATGGCGGTACCGTACAGAGCAGCGTAGCGGGGCTCGCTGCCGCCGAGAAGGGCATGCATTTTGGGGAGGTACTCGTATAGGGAATCAGCCTGGCCACCCAGTGTGAAGAGATTGTCTGGCAGGGTCTTATCTCTTAGGATGAGGCGTTTAGGCCACATGCCCGGGAGGAGGGAAGTGTTTTGGGTCGTTTCGAGAAAGTCGGTCACACCGGAGATGGCGTCGAAGAACTTAGCGTCTCCAGTGAGTTGGGAAAGGCGAGTGAATTCCAGTGCTAGCGATGCCGGCGTTGCAGAGCCCACGCTGGTGTCTGCTAGCAGCTGGCCGGCCTTAGCAGCTTCGAAATCGAACCAGAAGGGGGGCATGCGGTTGGGTGTGTCGAAGGCGTGGTAGAGCATCTCGCCTAGCTCGGTTGCTTTTCGTAGTAGTGCTTCCTCGCCGCCGAGGTCGTACGCGGACAACAGGCCGCCGAGATGACGAATTGTGGTTTCGAATAGGTTTACACCGGCAGCAGTAGAATTTGCAAAATCGAGCGACACGGCGGCAGCTGCGGCCTCGTAGAAGTCGTCGCGAAGATCCATGATCCACAATGTGTCTAGGGCGTCCACCAGAGTGGCAGCCCAGCCGCCAAAGGTATCGCGTGCACCGCCGGTGACGGGCTTCAGCTCATCGTGTAGCCATGCACGACTCTTGTAGCTGCGCCAAGATTTCAAGAAGACGCTGCGAACGGCATCTTGTCGGCGACGTATTTCGGTGCTGTCAACGTGGCTCGAGCCGAAATCGTGTTGGACCGCGGGCAGTAATAGAGGCTGCTCTGCTGACAAAGAACGGAGCGGGGATGTCGGAAACCGTTGTGGTACTGTGGTCTAGTCGAAGCTACTAGGCTTGAAATGCAAACGTGGCTGGTTGGGTAACGTAGATTCCTTTGGCTTTTCGAGGAAGAGAACGAGGAAGAGGATAAAACTAGAAATGGCAGCAAAGGGGAAAAATAACGCACGTGAAAGTCGCGGCTTACATAACTCCATGAAGATGGAGGTCCTCCTCCAGTGTAGGACAGTTTCTACATCTCTTTGTGATTCCCCGTCTGCGGCCATGTCCACGAGACGAATGTACTTGCCTCGGCTTGACCCACGAGCCATCTTGGACATTGCGGAAAGAAGGGCAAGAGAGGCAAGACTGCTGCACCGAATCTGAGTGCCTCTACAAGGAGAATAAAGAAAGATTAAAGACTGAGGGATCAAGGGAGGCAGGTGGTGGACACAAAAGATGACCGGAATTCGGTGGTGATCTGCTGTAAACCCAGGTCATCTTTTTTTGTCCACTACCTGGGGGGCTTGCTCAGATGGGAAGGCACGTTCAAGGGAAACCCACTGCGGTGGCCTGCTTGCCGCACCTGCGGTTTACGGTTGAAACGGTGACATGTGAACTGCGCTGTCACAAAATTCGCCGTGGCATTGCAGAACATAGCGTGCGGCCTCCTAGTCCGGAAGAGCAGTGTTGGCTTGGCAGCACTTGAAGGCCAACCACAGACTGTGTGCCGACACAAACAGCATACAGATCAAACGGGATGGAACCAACAGAAATACTATTTAAAGGAATGGAACCAACAGAAACACTTATTCCATGGATCTCAACTCTACGGTCGATTGCCGTAAACCCACCCCATCCAACCTTCCCCCAAGGTGTTCAGTTATTCAAGCTTGGTATGCTCTCCAGGTTTCGGTGGTCTGGGTTCCCTCACTGGGCTCAAGAACCCGCTCTCCACCATTTTCCCCATCTCGCCCCAGATCCATCGGTCTTTCGATTCCTGTTTTCTTATGCATCAGTAGTTGACGGCCATGGCGCCGTCAATGTTCAAAATAGTCGCTCTCCTTCTCTGGACCTGGGAGGCTTCCGCAGCTGACTGTCCTCCATCCAACGCCAAACCCATCGCACTGCCGGTCAGGGATGTTTTAGTGGATCCGAGCATTCCAGGTTCGTTCATGAGAGGGATTCCCGCGAGAATCGGATCATCGCCTCAACCTATTGTCTTGCTTCCTTGGGCCGAACTCAACAACACCTGGATCTACCATGGCCAATTTAACTGCAGTGTCGAGCTCAATCTCTCGGATACGACCTGCAGGGTCCGGCGCGGCTCCTACTTTCACCCCAGTGACTCCGAGACCTTCCGCAAGATGACTGACATTGTCACTGCCGGCGGTTCTGCTGTCGAAATTACCACTTTGGGTACGGAGCTGGATGTCGGCCCCCTCGTTTCCGCCTCGCTCGGCGGCACTGATATCTTCTCAGTCGGTGACGGAGATAGCGCCGTTGTGGTCGACTCCATGCCCATCGGCGTGCCCCGTTTCAATTGGGATCATGGATACATCGAGCGACGCCGACTCCTCGAGATCATGTCCCGAAAGATAGATGGCGGCAAAGGATCCATTAGAACCTCTTCAAGGGTGTCGTCTCTACAAGAAGAACAAGATCATGTTATCATCGAGACCAAGGACGGGTACTCTGTCAGTGCTGATCTTGTCATTGGCGCCGACGGTGTCCGAAGCTGCGTCCGCAAGGTACTTGACTCGTTCCAACCCGCCAATCGGCCAACCTCGTCTAGGGGCTTTCCGTCTCTCCCCTGTCACTTACGACCAACTCAGCAAATTGTCACAGCCAAAGGAATTCCCGAAGACATGTCCACCCGCTTTGCTTGTGTTTACGGAATCACCCGGCCAACGACCGGCATCTCCGAGGGCGACGTCTTTTCCGTTTACAGGCCGGGGGAGAGCGTGCTCATCTTCACAGGCAAGGACGGCGTCGTGTATTGGTTCGTGATCGAGGATCTGGGTGAGGAGCTCCCGCTTTCCCTGACTCCGCGGTGCACGGCCGAAGACATCGAAGTTTTCTGTGTGGCAGTGTCACCCCTGCAGATCACACCGAAGGTCAAGGTTGGCGATGTGTACAGCAATCGAGGACGCGGCCGTCCTGGTAAACGAGATTCAGAAAGCCAGCAGCGACCATCCCGAGGGCAGACTTGGTCGTGCAGAACTACGACCCGCTCCTGAACGCTTCACCCCGGCCCGGACATACGGAACCAGACAGGCTGTGGAGAAGGCGGGCACCATTTGCCGCGCCCAGCTGTGCCATTCCAGTCGGGCGGCTGCTGCCGTCCAAGAGGAGCTGCCCATGCTATGCGACGGGGACTGGCTCGTCCGTGGGTTCTTGGGATTTTCAGGCGCGCCGTTTGTGGAGGGCGTTCCGCTGACGGCCTGGGGCCGATATTACCAGGAGGCTGTTCAGGGGTTTCTGGAGAATCTGGCAACGAGCGTTTCAAATTCGATATTAATGGGACTCGGAATGGAGAAGGTTAGACGACCGCCACCCAAGCCCGAAGTTTCTGGTGCGAGAACGGCCTGGGGTGGCTTTTACCTGGACTACTAAACGGTCTGCCAACTCTGAAAGTAGAGCGTTGCGATGGATATATTAGTTTCTTGCTGATTAACCAAGTGCAATCGGTCCACGGAATAAGGAACCTGTGTCACATTTCAAAGAGAAACGTCGTGTGGGAGGTGAAAAAGGGTGGAAATAAAGCAAAAGACCAAAGCAACAAAAGAACCGACAGGTCAGGGCAGAACACCAAGGCTACAAAATTGTCTCTTTGGAACAAACGTCAGATAATACTACAGCCTTTCTGCAATCACAAAGACGAAGTTCATAATAACATATGTCACACGCCGGCAAGCAGAGAAAAGCGTGGTTTACCTGTCGAGTCGGTGAGGTGGGTAAGGTATGCAATGTACTTTTGATCTTATTGTAATAGGTACTTGTCTTACCGTATTAAAAGACCAGATGTAGCGTACGACCTAAACGTCGTACTCTGTGGACAGCACACACAGCATGCACATATTTGCCTGTGTCTATGTGCTACTGGTATGTCTTTAGCACGTTATAGCTGGGCTAAGTATTAGGAATCCACATCCGTCAAGTAGGTATGCTCCTTTCGTTTCCGGCGACAGGGGAGAGTGAAGAACATGTAATAAGGTATGTTAGAATCTGGACGAAATAAAGCATTTAAACCAGTCCTCAACCCTTTGAGCCGCGCGCTCTGATAACTTCAACCAATCTAGCTCAATATATTTTGTCCAAACAAGCCCAGTCGATGATCTAGCGCACTTTCCTACGAGTCTAATATATTTGAGCCTGTTTTTCCGAGCATTCCAATCCTCTATTTAAAAAAAAAAAAGAAAAACTCTTGGCCTCCACATTAGGTCAAATCTGAATCAGGCCCAGGCCTTCACCAAACCAGTGACAATCGCAGGGCTCCGCCACAGGATGAACACGTGGAGCAGCAACCAACCATAGAAGGTTCTGCCACCACCCACAACGTTGACATTGACACGCCTTATCCTCCAGGTCTATCTGGGCTGACTGGGTACCTTGGTGTGTAGGTTCCTGGTCGAATTGGGGCTCTTTTGAGTAGGGATGTCTTGTTATTGGTTGTGCCCGGGATCTGGGACGGTTTCCGGGGGCGGTATGTCGGTTGACTGCCAGTGGTTTGTGTTTTTTTGTTGAAGCTGCCCCAAACAAGGTTGACGAAACAGTGGTAAAAGTGTTTTATTACCCAGGTGAGGGTGCGTGCAAGAGAGGATAAGATGATAATGACGACGAGAAGGTAAACGATATTGCCGAAAATGGTTTTATAGCCATTGGTCAGGGCAATTGAATTGGTAGGAGTCGCCTGCCATGGAAGGAAAGGGAGATTAAATCCACCACCAATGTAGTTGGATGACAGAACAAAGTAAAACCACATCTCCTGGTGGTTTAATATTGGAGGAGAACAAAAGTTTGCGTTCATGACTGTGATTATGAAGTTCTGGTGATGGTTACGGTGACAATGTTGATTCGAGCGAAAGATTATGTGGGTAAAGAACCTTGTTTGACTCTATAAAGAAGAGAGAGATTCAAGGATCCATGGAGAAGGGGACTCTTACATATATATAATGAAATGTAAGCATATGAGAGCCTTCCGTGTCTTTCACAGTTTTGGTTAATGTCTAGACCTAGCTAACAAAGTTCAGTGGAGTTTGCCACGGCAGATTTCAACAACCAAGAAAGGTAAAGTGAATGCCAAAAAGAAAGGCAGTGAAGGAATGGACGAGGAAACCCTCGTGTGAGCCTTGAGATGAGACTAGAAGTGTGAGTTACCGAAATTACGGGCTTGTTGGTGGGATGGATGTCACTCTCGGGAGCTGCAGGTTCGAACCAGACGGACAGGATCCTCGGACTGAAGATCAAGACAGACATCGAGAGGCCCAGGTGGGGCCAGGCAGCATGAAAAATATTTTGAGAACAAAGAAAACTTCGAGTGATGACCCATTGAGGCGGCCAGGCGGAATCACCGAGGGTGAGAAGTGGTGCTTCTATGACCACTCATTTCACTTTCACATGTCGAACAGGACAGGTCACGACATCAGCCACGAACAGTCTACCAGTAGCATCTATCGGAATAGAGCGTCGCTGGATCCAGTGGCGGTGCTGGGCCTTTAGTACGAGTTCTATGATACCGAAGGTTGGACAGGGCTAAATGACCCTCTGTGGAAGTGACTACTTACACTAATTAAACTGTCAAGCTAACAGCAGGTATGTCTGCTTTTGGCCCAGTTGGTCGCTGCATCACTCCTGTACCCTTCGCATAACCGGTCACGATGTAGTGAGAAGAAGGGAACCGAAACTTCTAGGTTTGGTGTGAGAAGGGCAATGATCGGGTGGAGGTTTGAGGCAAGAGGCAAGGGGCAGCCTCTAGATTTGATGACTGCCAGAGACGGACTCAAGAGACAATTCCACACTGGCGGCAAATCACATCTCGTTGGACCCTCCCTTCACGTCGACGTAAGGGTTGTTATTTGCTAAGTTTTCAAAAGGATACAATCCGTACCAACTGAAGTTTCACTAAGAAGCTGAACCTGTAAGAAAAAAAAGCCTTCAACTTACAAGGTTTCATCAGATCGAAAGCAAATGACATATTTGAGGAATTGAAGAGATTACTCTTTCTCCCTATGTTCTGTAAACCATGTCATCTTCTTCATAACTGTTGTTGCTGGAAAACCCAATACAACCAATCACGAGCCCGGGACTAACGCTGTGGCTGAAACGCCACCTCCTTTCCGCCAAGCACGAGGGCTAACTTCATTTCAACATGCATGTTCACGCATGCTTCCTTTTCAAATTGGAGCTGAAAATCTTGCTGGGGGATAGTAAAGGTATTGTCGACATGATTTCCGGTTTCGCCCACGGCCGCAAGATACCGGGTGCCGGGCGGTGACCACCAATAGGTAGCCCGCCCCTGACAAGGCCACCTCCAAGGCCTCCTTATTTGCGGCTGTGTTCAACAAAATACATCGATCCATCAATGACGGGTCAGGGAGATGAGCGATGGTCCCCAATAGGGTTAGACCGTTGTTTATACTGACTACAAGACTTGTGATCTCACCGCGTTTGTGCACGTCGCAGTAAACAAGTGTCGCGTTCTGGTCGCTGAGAGGGCCGCATTACCTGATACGTACTCTGATACTGGGGCTGAGTTCGGCCGCGGAAGGCCATCCGGGTTTTGAGTTCCCACCACCGGGGGAATGTTTCTGGCTCCATATCTGGCCGTCAGGTACCTTTGGAATCACAGCTCGCATTCGCCGTAAACGAGCGCTCAGCACTTTGGTCGTTGGATGGATCAGGGGATATTCCCGTGGACGAGGCAGAGTTGGGAGTAACCCCCGAGGCAGTTTCGATAGGCGCGCCACCAGCAATTGACCAATTCATTGAATCTCAGAGCCTTGAAACTCTTTATCTCACTTTTCACATTTTATTGCCCCCGCTTCGGGTATAAATGGCATCCAGTGAGCTCTTGTCGCAAAATTTACCAAATGAGAATTCAGTTTCACAGTCAAGATCTCAGACTTTTTCTTTCTTTTCCATTGTCAATTCCCGTTAATGCAAAAAATTTACACAGAACGTCACCCTCCATCACTGTACTAGCTACCTACCTCGGCGAGGCAATCGAATTCTTCGCAGTCGGTCGACATGGGCGTCTTCGAGGCCATCCGAGTCATCGTGGCGGCAATCACGTCACCTTTCTCACCATTATGTAAACCCAAAAACACACCGTGCCATGAAAATTCACCGAAGACGGCGGGGAGTATCGGCTGTAGCTTTAATCAGATCGACACTCTCATTGCAAAGACTGTCGCAAAGGACCAGCACAAACCACCTCGGCCACGCAGGACCCGTGTCGCCCCAGGATCTCTCGGGGACAGAATCCGCAGTGCTGTCGCCGCTACTGCCCAGGGGTTGATGACTGTGATGACTCGGGACACCCAACAGAAGAGGCGGGTGTACCACGATGCCATGGGTGAATACATCACAGAACCAACCTACTTCCCTCGGATAGGAAATGGGCAGCTTGGGGATCAATCTGCTCTTCATCATTGGAGTCTTGCGGTCGGGGATGAATCGGAATGGGAGGACGAGGCCCGGGACCCACACACTTGGAGGAGAATGAGGAGGACTTTGGCGGATTAGGAGTTCATTTTGTCATGGAGGTTATAGTTGCCTGGGATTTCTTGCATGTAAAACTTGGACATTTCAATGTTTTCTTTTGAACAGAAATAACTTGAAGCACCTGCCGAGTCCAGATTGCCCAAACTGATTTGTATTCTTATGTTTGGATAGTTACCACCCACTCTTAGCCGCCCCAAGACCAGACTCATTTGTGACAAGAAAATATCCGGGCCACTCCAAAAGCTATACCCGGGATAGAGCGGTACAATGGGCATGGGCCACATCTGCCGGACTTGTGTATATAACCAATAAAGGGGGCAAATCCTATTGGCCCACAACTGGAAATACATTTTCTTTTCTCCCCCAACCGCGCCACTGCCGATAGCCGTGGAACAGAAAATGGCTATAAGATGCTATGAAAGTCGGCAAGGGATCAAAGGAGGCGATAAGAGGCCGGCAGTTTGAGGTCCAAGTATGGGTATGTTACATTGACACCCGTTTATAAGAATGGACCATGTCCAAACACAGCCCAGAGTCCCACATTCCTCCTCTTGGCTCTCTTGTCATCGCTTGTCCAAACTTCAAACTCTTGACGTTGCCAAGATGAAGACACTTTCGCATTCGCTTGCCCTGGTGGCTGCCCTGCTTGGGTCCACCAAGGCCGGTCTTCGCTTCCCCTGCTCGACCTTGACCACCCAACGCCTCGACCCAGCTGCTCAGCCTGGATCGCTCCCCTCTGCCCATCTGCACATGATTGTGGGTGGAAATTCCTTCAATGCTACCATGTGGGTTTTGTTGTCCTCTGACCTGTTCTTCTTTCACAAAGGAGAAAGATGACCGCGTGGGGTATTTGCTGATCAACCTTCGTCATCAGGGAGGGTGATGTCGGAGCCCGGGCCACTTGCACCACCTGTCAGATGGCTGAGGACTTCTCCAACTACTGGGTTGCCCACATGTACTTCAGAGATCCCAAGAATGGCTCGTACACCCGCGTCATGCCGTCGCCAGTCCAGCCTCTGCTGGGAGGCTCGAATGGAGCCAAGGGTGGACTCACAGTCTACTATACCCAGTTTGATCTGAACAAGGACAACCTGAAGCAGCAGCCCATCAAGGCATTCCCACCGGTTGGTCTTCTCTCTCAAGATATCTTTGACAGTCAGCTAATCACCTCCTCTTCAGGGCTTCCGCATGACGGTTGGTGCCCCCACCGTGACAGACAAGCCGCACGCTGGTCTGAGCTATCAGTGCATGACCGGAGGCAATCGCGGTGCCTTGGTTTCCGACTTCCCAAAGACCAAGTGCACTGGCGGCATCTTTACCACGCACCACTTCCCTCCGTAAGTCAACCATGTTGATCTCACTGTCTTGGACGTATCGCTGATAACAAGACAGCTGCTGGGACGGCAAGAACCTCGACTCCCCCAACCACCAAACCCACATGTACAACACCGTCAACTCCGAGTACTTCAACAACGCCCCCGCCTGTCCCTCCACCCATCCTGTCCGCGTGCCCCAAGTAACCTTTGAAATTACCTGGGACACCCAGAAATTCGCCAGTCTCTGGGATTCCGCCAAGGACGGCAATCCGTTTGTGTGGTCGTTTGGCGGGTCTAACGGAGCGGGCACCCACGCCGATTACATGTTTGGTTGGAAGGGAGATTCGTTGCAGAAGGCGATGGACAAGTCGGAGTGCTTCTATGATGGGTGCGGGTCGATTAAGAAGCAGGCTATGAGTGAGGCGAATAAGTGCACTGTTAAGGATTTTGTGAAGGAGGATATTGATGGCTGTGGGTTTTCCCTTCTTTCTCGCTTGTGCTTCTTTTGACTTGTGCTAACGATTTTTTTGATAACAACAGGGCAAAAGTTCATGCCTGGTATGGGCCCGTCGAGTATGAAGGCGAAGAAACCTTTTACGGCTTGATTTTCTGGGGGATGTTGATGTTGTCCGGTATCTCGTTAGGTCATGGGTGACTATTTTTTGTTGTGCGACTGAATGTTTATATTGAACTTTATTACTGTGTGTGAATTGTGTCCTGTCCGTTCACTGCTTATCAGCAGCTTGCTTGAGTTCATATCGGGTTGACGTGAAAATTTCGACGAGAACAAATACTTGAAGCCATGTCGGCAGATATTCCAGAGATTGTACATGAGAAGATTGGCAAGATGCTCGGTCGTGAGGTCAACTTCTTCCTTCTCCTTGACGGGGATTTCATATCGGTAATTATTTTGGCTAGTCTGGCTATTAAATCCACTGTGTGCTCTGACTGTACCAGACATTCTCAATTCCCGTGTCTTGGAGAGATGGCGGTGTACATGGAGGAGGTCACAGAAGTTGATGACATACCGAAAGAACAACAGTTCGTCGCTTCAGACTCGATCAAAGAGGCTGCTGAAAAAGACGGGTTCAACTAGATCCAAGACGTCAAATATGTAAATCCCCGCCCTCCCAGGGTCAGTCCGAGTTTCCCACGCAGAAGAGCACGTCCAGAGCAGATCTGGGTGCTTCAAACGGTCCAGCGCATGTCAGCTGGCTATGACAAGGAGAGTTGGGTTGCAGCCACCACTACCAAGCTGACCTCCTCCAATCCCTCTTCCCGCTGTCAAGACCACCATAACCCAACTGCTTGCCAAGGGTTAGACCAGTTCAAAAAAGAATGATAAATGCATCGCCCACTTACTTAGTTCGACTCCGTATGCTTGCTCATAATCATAAACATGCTGGACGTGTACTCCAACACCCACGTGCGAACCGCCAATGAGTCGGACACAGCAATCTGAAGCACTGATTTCTCCCAGGCTCCAAGCCCGTCCGTATCATCGATGAAATCATCCAACGCCCGGGCATGGTCTCCTGCCGCCTCGATCTTGTCGAGGAAAACGGTTTGGTTCGTATGCTGGGCCAGACCAGCAGGGAAGGTAAAATCCTCCTGCCCATCAAGACGACCAAGGACGGTCTTGAGCACGATCCGGAGATTCTTGACCGCCTCGACATACAACTCATCGAGGTCCGTCCAATCTTCGGCCGCCTCGACAATTCCATCCAAGAGCTGAGCGGCACCGGGGCAAGCAGACGAGTACTGCCGGGTCAGCCGGGCACAATCTTGGCGCTTGAGAACCGACCTGTTTCGCGCCTCGAGAACGTTATCCAGGGCTTCATCCAACAGTCTCTGCTTTTCCTCGTTGCTCACATCCCTCGACGGCAAATTATCGAAATCTGCACCAACTCGAATATACTCCGAAACGTGCACTGTGAATGATTGAGGGAAATGCTATACATGAAAGACTTGGTCAGAACTCAGAACCACATGTGAAGAGTCTCGAAACCTAGAACCACACCGCTAGGCCAAAAACTCCTTAACTTGACGCCAGATTCAATGGTGATGACAGGCCATTGAACTGTGTGTTATATAATGCTCAGGCTGTGCTCATGGCGGCCGCGCCAGCCATGACACCACATTGGACACAAAAATATCGTTTTCAACTAGAAAAACCCGCTCAGACACTGGAAATATACACACCTGTATGATATAAGATAGTAGTTGGGTCTAATTGGACCAAGAGCTGGAAAGGCGATGACGGGTGAAGATCTGACGAGGCTACCTACGAGCTTGGATGCTACTTCGAGGGATCCAGCTACCTACCTTAAACGACGAAGATGTGGCCAACGAGAAAAGCCCCTCTGCCGTCAAATTCTGCGTGTCCACTATGGTCCCGGTGTGGCAGCCTCGTGTTGACGGGATGACACTTTCGTGCACACCGGTCTACTTCGAACTGGGATTACAGGAGTTAAACATTCAAAGGTACGGTATCTAGTGGAGTTGGAAGCTGCACACTGAAGTCAGACAGCTGGTTACGAATAATGGTGCCTTCATCGGATCTTTGATCTTGACAGGGAGCAGGCGGCGAGTGGCGAGAGGTCAATGATATGCTCCACAATGGTACTCGGGCTGGGGAACAGGTCGATAAAGATGTTGGAGCTGTGGAGACTCCATCACACTCGTTAGCCTCGTCCCCTCTTTTGAACGAAAGAGAAAGAGACTTCAGGTCTTGTGACTCGAGGGCTGAAGATAGGTATTTACAGTACAGTACATCGCTTGTATGGCATCCACTCTTGAAACCTGTATTATGTCAGCAGGGCTGTTGCTGGGTGGCCCGATCTTGTCCGTTGCTGCCCAGCTGGGCTGAAAGATCAAGACACCGTAACGGATGCTTTGATCGGGGCGAGAGATTGATACGTAAACATGCTGCTCGACCCTGGGAACACCCGACTCGGGGATGGTTGACGGCTAGGAGGATTTTAGCACCAATGCCACCCATCAATCAGCACGGCTTGATTGATTTATTGGCCCATTAATGTCCGGGGCGGGGCTGCGAACCAGCCGAGCCTTACGCCGTATTGGCTTGTCAGAACATGGCTTACTAGAGTACTACTTTTATCTGTATACATTAGGAGCTGCGTGTAGAAAGCCCAAATAGCCACTCCAGCCTAATGGCAAGTCGACGGGATACGGTCTCCTTCTTACAAGCTCCCGCTTCCAACGCAGTTATAGGGTATACAGTGTTTTGCTTGTAGAGCGGTAAGAAGAGGGTGATACCTCTAGATCACAAGGCCATAATGAGGCTGGCTACGTTTTCCAATAGAGGCGGAAAATAAACAAATAAGGCATAGGTCATCGGCGCACATAAGAGAAATACGACTCACACTTGACTAATATCCCAACTGTAAGAAAGAAATTCTCTAGTCAAAATAAGGTAGGTAAAGTAAGGGTGGGCGGTCTGAAAAGAGAAAAGAGTATCACAATGCTGGATGCGTTCAGATAGTCGCGTTACAGAAGGCTTTAGGCGCATAGGAAGCAGAACTATAATATGAAATGAATAATACGAAGACGGAATGCGACTGTTCGCAATCCAATGATTAAAATCACCTACCATGACCACTTTGTTCATGTTCTTCATTAAATGACACAATGATATCTCAAGATTTGCAAACGAAAATGAATTCCTTTCTCCCCCCATTCTCTCATTCCTCACAATCCCTACCCCTAATGCCGCGATGAATTGTAGTACAATTCATAGAAAACCCCATAGAAATTAAAGTGGAAACATTGCAGACAGGGGGTAGGATTCACAGAAAAGACAGGGGTAGAATTCATAGAGTTTTTGGTGGTTAAAACTAAAATAATGGTACGACTGAAATGGTAACATTGAGGCGATCGCCGTGGCATTGTTACTTTTCTTAAAAACGGTAATGGGGTAAAGAAAATAAAGGTTGATGTTGGGAGAGAAAAACAGTTGGGGTGCCGGGATGAAGCGCCAAGCTTGATGGTGTGATCCAAGCTTTCCACCCAAATGGGATTGCCGCCAAGATTGATGGAGACTCCAGACGGCTGGTCCAAGCTGTTATTTTGAAAAGGGGGTAATTAACCAGCTCAAAGAGGACAATCGCCATTAATTTAATTAGTAATCATTATGAAAAAAAAATTTTCCCCCAAAATTCGCACTCTTAGAGGAATAGAGACATTTGTTCATATATCGAACCCAGCGAATAAAGAAGAACAACATCCCCAAGATACCCAGTACTACAGAAATGGAGCCGTTTGTCCATTTACCCGAATACCCATTTGTGATATGCCAGACGTGCGGATATGCGTGTATAGCGAATGAGGTAGCCACGCATTTGGGAAAGCAGCATCATGAAATCGAACCCAACGAACGGAGTAGGATTGCGAAGTTGGTTGAGAAAATCCCAGGGATTATTCCCAACCAGGCCGGATTATGTGGGTTTCGATTTCCACCCGCAACGACCGAACCGATTCCATTCATCGCTGCGCCCGAGATAGACGGCATACGATGCAACGAGTGTGGGTTTGTTATCCGTACCACCCAGGGAATCCAAAAGCATTGTAGGCGAGGACGAGGCCACGTTACAGCGGATGTGGGATAGCTTAAGTCGAGTCATTGACCAGGCGCGTGCGGTAGCCGTCCCAATGCGGGTTGGGCATGCTGTGCTATTCGAAGTCAACCGCAAGGAGGCCCATATGAAGGCCACTAAGCCATTCGACAGCCGGATGGAGGATGACACGTGGGTACGGTACAGAGAAGTGATGAGAAAATTGTTGTGTTTTATCCAACGGACCGAGGATTGGGAAGACGAGGCCCGACCGCCGTATACGGTGACGGAGAAGCAAGGCAGTTTATACGATGCGTTTGAAGACGCTGCCGAGCAGTCTGGCAGGCAGGGGAGTGAAGATACCGGGAACCCGTCCGCACCTGAGAGTTTACAGGCAGTAGATCGATTGGATATTCGACGCGCGGACTTATGGGATGCGAATCCGGTATACGATGACGGCAGCACCAACGATTGACTGGGTCGGGGATCGGATCTCGTACCAGCGAATCCGGTTTAATATGCATGAATTGTCGGATATGTTGCACGGTTTGGTCGAAGAGGTGCGGGCGGTCATGGGCAGGTTGTTGATGGTCGAAAAAGACGATTTCCGGTCCATTCCCCGAATAGAATGGACAAAAATCGAAGACGACCACAGCGAGGACGGTATCGGGTATTCGTTTCTGCAGGATGATCGTAACCCGTGGGTTAGTGCGGGTAATGGGTGGGTTTTGAAACAGATGTTCCGAAGCGAAGAGAGGCAGGCCGAGTGGGTATCGGATCACCATGAAGCCGTTCCATACCGGACCACAGCAGTTCGGCAGTACGGAAAGGCGGTGGAGACGTTCCGGGAGGGGATGTTGACAATCATGCACATGCTGGGCGGGATGCCGGCACGATCGTGGGAGCTTTTGGAGATGCGGCACAGTAATACGGCGTACGGGGGCGTGCGGAACATTATAATCGACCGTGGTATGGTTTGTTTTGTCACGTTGTACCATAAGAACTACCGCAGCAGCGAGCAGGTCAAGATCATCCACCGGTATTTGCCGCGGGACGCGGGAGAGTTGCTGGTGTGGTATTTATGGCTGGTATTGCCATTTTGGCAGCAAGTGCAGGGGATTGTTAAGGGAGCGAATGATGCCAGCGAGTTTTTCTGGGCAGACGAGATTGTCCAGAAAGTAGGGGAAGCCGGGCAAGAAGGGGAGGGTATACCGTCAGAAGAGGAGGGGGAGGAGGGAAGGGAAGGTGAGAGAAACGGGGGGGTTAGGGAACTGGATTGGATCCGTGAACACAAATGGACGGCCAACCGCATGAGACGGATCATGCAGGGGCACACCGGGCGGTTTTTGAGTGTGCGGATCGGTATTAGTGCATGGAGGCATATTGCGATCGGGATTTCCAACCGCTATCTAAACCAGGCGTTCCAACCGGATGAGAAAGGGGGAGGCGATTTTGACGAGGATGACGAGGACACGGTAGACAGCGCATGGGATTTGCAGGCCGGGCATAGCACGCACGTGGCGGGGATGATCTACGCGCGGGAGTTGCAACAAGGGGCGTTGGGGACGGCGGCACGGCGGGATGGGTTTCGTCGAGTGAGCCGGCAGTGGCATCGGTTTTTGGGATTCGGGGCAGAGGAGGGAGGGGTAGTAGGCGGAAAGCGGAAGGCGGAGTTGTTCGACAGCGTGCGAGAGGAGGCCAGATTCCGGCGATTGGAGCGGTTACGGCGGGTGGACATAGAAGGGCAGTTGAGGGTTATGATGGGCGACTCATCACTCCGGAGTCGGCTGTCACCAAAGGGTTCGAGACGTTCGTCAACCGGTTGCACGGGCGAGGGCAGCTGGATCGGGTGGTCATCGACGAGTGCCACACGGTATTGGACAGCGAGAGGGGGTTCCGGCCGCAATTGGGCGAGTTAGGAGGTGTATTACGAGGCTTTGGGGTGCAGGTAGTGTTTTTGACGGCGACTTTAGGGCCGGGAGATGTAGGGTTATTCTACAGCCGGATGAAGTTGGACGGGCAGAGGGTGTGTTTCGTCCGGCAGCCAACGACTAGGCGGAATATTACATACCGAGTAAAGAGGGTGGAGGACGAGGAGGGAGAGGTCCAACGAGTTATAGAGGGTGGATTGGAGAGATACCCAGGTGGGAAGATTATTGTATACAGCGGGCAAATCAAGCGAGGAGAGCGGTTGGGGGAGTTGTTACTGTGTCCCGTGTACCATAGCAAGGTGGATACGGCGGAGGGCAAAGCGCGGCGGGTTGCCGAGTGGATGGAAAAAGGAGGCGTAATCGTAACGACCAACGCGTTGGGGATGGGGATTGACATTCCGAACGTGCGAATGGTAGTACATGCCGGAGCGCCACGGAGGTTGCGGGATTACGCACAAGAGAGTGGGCGGGCCGGGCGAGATGGAGAGAAAAGCGATGCGGTTATTATCCATCGAATGCAAAGGGGACGAGGACCCAAGAAAGAGACGAGAGGTGAAGAGGGGTGGTTGGAAAAGGGGATGGAGGAGTTGGTAGGCGGGATAATATGTCGTAGAGTGGTACTGGACAGGATGATGGATGGGTGTGAAGATCGGGAGGGTTGTTTGGAAGGGGAGGAAATGTGCGATGTGTGCGAAGGGGGGAGGGTAGAGCTGGAGGAGGCAGAGGGGGGGTTATATGGAGAAGTAGGCGTAGGGGTGGAGGACGTAGAGGTATATGTACAAGAGGAGGCGGAGGAGGAGAGGGAGGAGGAGAGGGAGGAGGAGAGGGAGGAGGAGAAGGAGGAGGAGAGGGAAGAGGTTGAGGTACGAGCAGGCAATAACGTATATTGGTTTGATTCTTCCAAGAATGTGACTTAGCTCTCTTAGTAATTTGCACCAAATTGCAAGTCGCTTATTTTGCCGGTCCACGTGACTTTCCGTCTTGGTATATTCGTCTTGAAAAAAAGTACTTAGGATCTAGTACAAATTACTAAGAAACTAAAGTACTTTTGGTTTTTGTACGAATCAATGGCCAATGTACGAATCAACGGACCTGACAAGAACGGCTCACTTGTCAGGAGGCGTTTTTAGCCCTGACGAGTAATCATCGGAACCCTAACCCTAGCACTGCAATGACATCCCCGTTCCCCTCCCTCCTGAAAACTAGGAATAGCTTCATCTCTTAAGATGTTTCTAGTCAATTAATCAGGCCAAGTAGTTCATATTCTGCAACTGTTGACTCCCTTCCGAAACCAGTTCGCCTTGTATTACAGTCACGAAATATGGGGTCAGTGGTAACCCCGCCCCGTCGTCGATTCCTTCAGCAGCCAAGCAACGCCCAAAACAGAAGGAGGAGCAGCAGGATTCATGCAGCCAAAAGGGCCTCACATCAGGTCATCACCTGCGGACCCCATTTGGGGCTGTTGCCTTAATATCCAACCAATGCCCAACAGGCGTTAAACGCTTGCAGTTGTCTTAACTTCCTCAGGGTTCACATCATCGTCCATTCTCACTCATGCTCTCCTTGACAAGACCACGGTGAAGAAAAACACGAAGTCATGTCCTTGCTTTTCATGCACCATTTTGTCACCATTATAGCTCGGGCAACATATCAAAGCTATGCTCAATCTGCAAGAAGATTCAGTTCAAGAAACTAACATGCCCGACCGCCTCCGATCTTCAAAAGGCGCATAGCATGCACAAGAATGGCATCAAATACTACACATTTCTTCCTTTCGAGGACTCTGTGTTGGTGCAGAAGCGGGTCACGTCGGAATCAGAAGAAACGGGTATGGACCTGCTCGAACTTGGTCCTCTCGGGAGAATAAAGGCAAGAGCTGAGCAATGTGGACTTTGTTCCCTCTTCTACAATGCCATCAAAAGAAGAGGCGCTCTGTACGCAAACAACCGCCCCATTCCCGAAAACGACGACAATGTTGTCATTATGGCCAATCTTCATTATTATGCCTATATCAACGAGTCACTTACGGGGGCCACATCGACCGGCTCGGAGCTTTTTTGGCTGCGCCGGCTCTACTTGTTCGTCACCGTAACTCGCGACACCGAGATAGATGGAATACTGAGACCATCCGAAGAGAACATCCGCGCATATCACAACATTGCCCAGCCCTGTCATATCACTGACTTTATTCATGATGCGCCCGAGCCAAGGTTGTTGTTTAGTGGCAGAAAACGGCCCGACACTATCGACATCGCCCTGCTTAAGAGGTGGATACGCATCTGCCAGACGGAGCACGATATGAGTTGCGAATATGATGAGGATGACCCTCGAGTAAAACTTGACCAATCCCCTGTCTCGTGAGTAGCTGATTATTGCTTCTTTATTCATATCTTTAACTCTAGGACGGTCTTACTAAGTTTGGGTCTCTGTAAAGGACTCCGCAAGAAATTATCCAGGCTATCAACCAAGTGTCCATGAAGAAAGGGGCAGTTGCGGCTCGCAAGCTGCCAAGCGGGGACACCATCGTGACTTTCCAGGGAACAGCGACGAGGGATTGGCACTCCACCAATAGCCAGTGGATCAAAGACGCGTTTGGACAACAGGCCGAGGAGAGCAAGAGAACCTTTGCAGTCTTGCTGAAGGGAGTATGGAACCGGGACCTCCAGGGATCAAACGAAGAAGCTTTCGGAAGGGAGATTGGCCTCCAAACGGTCGATAAGGTCAAGTTTCGAGTACCGGAACATCAGAATGCAACCAGAGCGACAGTGATGGTAACCTTAACCTCACAGGAGGAAGCGCGCAAGGCCTGCGACGATGGAGTAATCTGGAGGGCCCAGCTACTAGACTGTGAGCCGTATTGGGCCACTTTGAACCCGGTGCAGTGTTTCAAGTGCTGGAAATGGGGCCACACGCAACACCACTGCAGAACGACACCACTTTGCCCACGGTGTGGAACGAAAGCCCACGGAGAGGGCGGCAGGGATGGAGAAGCCCAATGTCCAACCCACACCAACGAAATCCCCCTCCGCTGCCCAGCTTGCGGAGGGAGACACCCAGCATGGTCGAAAGAGTGCCCCGAAAAGCTAAAGGTCCTGTCGAAAGCTAAGGAGGCTTACCAATACCGGCCGCGGACCTACGAGGCCGCAACCGCTGACGTTAGCCCATCGAACCTCAATCAAGGGGAAGCCGGCGATGATGGGTACCGAGAAGTCAGCAGAAAGAGACTGAGAGGAGGACCAACGACCGTGGCTTCAGCCCAACACCACGCCATGCGAGACCCACAACAGACCAGAATCAACTTTGAGTCTGCGATAGCCCGGCTCGCAATACCTACACAAACAACGACAGCTGAGCCTACGGCGGTTGTTACTACCATCCATCTGGACACGACGGACACGACGGACACGGTGGACACGGTGATGGAATCTATCGTTGTCGCAGACCAAAATGAGAATTAAAATTCTCTTATGGAACACCGAAGGAAACAAGCAGGCTCTAGAAGTCCTGCTAGAAGAGGCCAAGTACGACCTCTTGGCGATACAGGAACCATGGATCAACAGGGAGACGAAGTCCACGTACTGCCCACGGAGCAGCAGGTATCACCTGGTGTTCAAGCTCGGAGGTCGAGCAGCGATATATGTCAGCAAGCGGTTTGAGGTCGGCCGATGGGACTTTGAAACGTCTGACAACTGGTGCCGGGTATGGTTCCCAGAAGCAGACCTTGGCCAAGGAAACCGCCAAGGAAACCGCGGCTTTGAGCTATGGTCTATCTACAACCCTCCGAGCAGCAAAGAAGTAGCTGGCACCCGTGCCGACCGACCTAAGCCAGCTCACCCAGTGATCCTAGCGGGAGACTTTAATTTACAGCACCCAATCTGGGACGAGTTTGGGAGATACGAGAGAAAATCCGACGACCTGATAGGACTGCCGGGGCAGGTCGGACCACTACCCCCAGGTGCTCGAAGTCGGAGAAGGGGACGGGCTAAGATCGGCCCAGCCAACAGGCTGGTCCTGGAGGAAGATGGAAAAGAAGAGAGTGGAGGCAGAGTCGAAGCTACTCTACAAAACCATCCGCCTAACAGATCCGGGGCCGAACCGCCTGGCAAAAAGGATTGAAACTGCGGAAGGCCTCAGTAAGGCCTTTGACGATTTATTCGACTGGCTAACCTGGGTGGCGAAGGAGAGCACCCCCCAACGAAAAGAGAACCGCGGCTACAGCTCTGCCTGGTGGACTCGAGAGGTGAAAGAAGCTAACAGAGAGGCAAAGAGAGCTGAGAGAATGGCCAGAGAAGTGCGTACGGAGTATTACCGGGAAGAACACAACGAGAGGCTCAAAGGGCTTTCCAGAACAATCCAGGAAGCCAAAACGAAAGCCTGGAGGAGTACGATCCAGGAGGCAAGCGAGGCGAAAAGGCCAGATAAGATGTGGAGTCTTGAAAGATGGGCCAGGCTTCAGAGCTTCCGGCCACCGGAACCCCCAAGATTACCAGCCTTCAAGGATTCCTCGGGACAAGTAGTAGTAGCCGCAGAACACAGCCAGAAGGCAGAGGCTCTAGCCAAGAAGTTCTTCCCAAACCCCCCAGCCGACCTAGCCGACATTCAAGACCAGACCTTCCTCGACGACTGGGAGCCGGGATTCGAAACAGACCAGAAGGTAACGTCAAGCGAAGTGACAGAGGCAATAAGAAAAGCCAGTCCATGGAAAGCACCAGGCGAGGACTTACTCGCCACAGGCCTCCTAAAGACATGCGGGAAACCGCTGGCCAACGTAGTAGCCATTCTGGCTACAAGATGCCTGCAGCTAGGATGGTTCCCAAGCCGGTTCAAGAGAGCAAAGACTGTGGTCCTACCAAAGATGGGGAAAACACCAGCAGTATATCAGACACCAGGAGGTTACAGGCCTATTGCATTGCTACCAACCCTATCAAAAGTGATGGAGGCCTATTGCATTGCTACCAACCCTATCAAAAGTGATGGGAGCCTTCGACACCGTCAACCACATCTGGCTACTAGCTACGCGTCGCGAAATGGGCTTTCCGAGGTGGTTGGTCCTTTGGATAAAGGACTGGCTGACCGGCAGGGAGGCCACCCTATACTTCGACGGCCAAACAGCTACCCCGACAGCGGTACGAGCAGGAGTCCCTCAGGGCTCCCCACTCTCCCCGGTCCTCTTCATCCTCTACATCGCCTCTCTTTACAAGCAGCTTAAAGAGGAACATCCCCATCTATCAATGGTGGGGTTCGCAGACGACACAAACCTCCTTGTCTTTGGCCAAAAGCCAGAGGCAAATGTTAGACAGCTGGGAGCGGCCTGGAAGACGTGCCTGCAGTGGGGACGCACGCGAGGGATGGCCTTTGGCCCAGAGAAAAGTGAGTTGATTCACTTTAACAGGGGACGGAAGCAGTGGAATGACCAGCTCAATCTTGCCCAAGCAGGAGGGGGCACCATTACAGTAAGGCCGACGGCCTCGGCTAGATTCCTAGGGGTTTGGCTAGACTGGAAACTCGACTGGAAGGCTCATCTTGGAGCTGTGGAACGAAAACTTAGAACCCAAAGTCTTGCACTGACAAGGATCGCAGCGAAGACATGGGGACTAAGACTAAGCAAAGCGCGGGAGGTGTATACCAAGTGCATTCGGTCAGCCATAGCCTACGGTGCATCGTCATATCACATTCCCACAAGAAAGGGAGGTGAGCCAGTGAAAAGAGGAATTGCTGGAGCGCTCGCAAAGGCCCAGAATAGAAGTCTACGAATAATAGCAGGGGCTTTCAAGTCAACGCCAATTCGCAACCTAGAAACCGAGACCTGGGTACCTCCGTTGGATTTGTATTTGAACAAACGGCTGGCAGACTTTGAGGCACGACTCCAGCAACACGCCCTCGAAGATGGACAAGGGGGGACGAAGACCCCGGACAGTATCGTCCACGAGGCCTGCACCAAACTGTTCCGGAGGTTCAAGCCGAGGAGGAGCAAAAGAGGCCGACAACAAGCTGCCGGGCCACAGAGGCCAACAGCGGTAGAAGAAGCCGCCATGACGATCGCAGCCTGGACTAGAGGAACCGCCGACACGGACAGCATAGTGGAGGAGGCATGGAGGGAAAGGTGGTTGAGGGAACGGAGCGGCCGAGCAACGAGGAGGCCAGCGGACGACTTGGATCACCAGAGGGAGACGCTCTTCAAAGACAAAACGCTCGAGAGACATGAAGGCCTCAACAAAGCAAAGAGTTCACTACTAGTGCAAGTCCGAACTGGTGATATAGGGCTTCGGGATTTCTTATTAAACGGGGAGTTCCAGGGGTTCTGACACCATCTTGCGAGTGCGGAGAAGGGCCTGAGACTGTCGAACACCTTGTCATATGGTGTGTGGCGCCACTGTTGAGCAGAAGTTGGGGGAGAACAGAGATTCGGACTCGAAGGGATCTTTACTCTGTCCTACAGGGTATTGATCCTCCAGCTGCAGGGCTAACGAGGAGTATCTTGAGCTGGCTGATGGACGTGGGAGCATTACCAATGTACAATCTGCAAGAAAGCTAGAATTGGAGCCGGCGGTCTAAAACCCCTCCATCGAAGGCCAGGAGGCCTTCTCTTTTCGTATTTGTAGGCTCAGTTACTGATGTGTTTCGTTGATTGCCGGTGCGGGTTTTTCACCCGGCCCTTAAGGGCACGGTTTTCCTGTACGATAAATAGTTTGAAGGTCCGACAAGCCTAAGGGCAGAGCGGCGTATGAATAATAATAATATAATTATGGAGCCACGTCTTCTCATCTCGGGTCCTATGCCCATGGCCGCTGCTTGCGGTTGCAGCTCCCGCCCCAGCGACTTCCAGTTCAACGAACACCTCCTTTCCTTCTTTTCTTCGGGCTTGACAATCTCCCAGCACTGAAGTAGGAAGTTTGGGAAGGATCCCCAGTTGTAATTACCGGGTGTAGGTACAACCATGCTGAATCTTGCACTACGATAAGCAACCAAAATCGCACGTTCGCAATTGAACATCGTGAAACAGGTCAATTGGATATCTCGCCGAGGAGACGAGAACATGAGAGGTGATCACCATGCAGCTTACACATGCGGCAAAGCAAAAGAAAGGTGTTGACCAAGACGAAAAAGTATTTTGGGTGTCCAATCAGCGGCTGCGGGTCGTTCCCTGAGACTCAGCCTCACTGTAACGAGCTTATCACGACCCAAAGTACCGGGGCGTTTCAGGGGTCCCGTACTCTCGACGTAACCTCCGACGGCGAGACGAGGTCTTGGCAAGTCAAGGTTCTCGACCACCCTCACCAATACCAAAAAAAATCAGGATCCGATCATATGTCCTTATATCCCGTATAGGGATAACAACCTAACCACCTCATTCTAAGGTCCGCAGTTCACCCCTGATCATGTTTGTGGATTGAGCTGACAACGCGCCGTGTTTATCAGAACAAATCCCAGCAGCTTCTATGAATCCTATCCGACTTTACGTGAACCAAGTCGTCATTATAACTCGTCACAACCCACACGCACTCCATAGCACTTGGTCCTGTCAAGACCGGGAGGAAGGATAAAACGAGCCTACTGCAAGACGCTAGGGATGCGTCTTGTTGTAGCGCAAATATGGGATGGGGTACTGAAAGGAAAGGATCCAAGTTGCTAGGTAGACGGATGTATTATTAATCTCTACCTATTGTAACTGCCATGAAGTGTGATAGGGGAGAACAAATAACAACAAAACCCAACAAACCAACAAACCAACCAAAACCATCTATCCCAAAACATATAACGCCTGATTCCCTTCTATACAAAGACTCCAATACAGCCCTATGTAAAATGAGATATATATGTCCTTACCCGATATAAACGAATGTGTTGTGTTCAGAAACCTTGGTCCCTGCCCAATTAACTGATTTGATATCCCGCACTTCCATCCAAATATGACATCCAAACATTGATCCCCCGTAAAAGATTTGCAAAAACTAAGAAATGCAAAAAGCCAAAGTGCAGAAACAAAAGTCCAAAACCGAAAAAAAAGCAAAAAGCGAGATAGCAAGAGTAAGAAAATGTGATGAGCAGGAAAAGAAAAAGGAAAGGGATTGTAAGAGTGAATCAAGGCTTCTGTGGGGCCTGTGGAGCCTTTGCGTCCTTTTGACCCTGGGGGGCTTGGGGAGTCTTTGTAGCCTGGGGAGCTTGGGCAGGCTTGGGAGCCTCGGGAGCCTTTGTAGCCTCGCGGGCGTCGGGAGCATGGGGGGCCTGTGTAGTCTGGGGAGCCTGTGATGTTTTTTGTCCCTGCTGCTTCTGTTTTCCTCGTCCCCAGCAGCACAACAACCTATAGCAACCCTTGGTCTTGGCCTTCTTCGGCCCCTTGGCCTCCTGTGGAACCTGCTGACCCTCCGGTTTCTGTGGTCGTTTGCAGCAAAACAGCAGCCCACAGCAACCCTTGGTCTTGGTCTCCTTTGGTCCCTGCCGGCCGTTCGGTTTCTGTGGTCGCTTGCAGCAAAGTACCAGTCCACAGCATGCAAGGAACCATCTGGTTTTCTTATGCTTCTCCAGGTCGAATTGTGGCTCCCCCGGAGCGCCATCAGGCCCATCGATTCCGCGATCAGTCGCATAAGAATAACTTCCACGACGCGTGTCGTAGTATCCAGACCGATCGTAATCATAACCATCATCGTATTGATAATCGTAAGTATAATCCCCTGCCCTGGATCTGGACCTTGAAGTCGTTGTGTAATATTCCGGCTAGTATTCATCCCTGGCCCTAGATTTGGGCCTGGTAGTTGTGTAATAGTCTTCATCCCTTGCCCTCGATCTTGCCCTGGATTTGGCTCTAGAAGTAGAACCAGTCGTGTAATAATCGTCATCTCTTGTCCTTGATCTCGCTCTGGAATAATCATCATCTCTTGCCGTTGATCTTGCTCTGGATTTGGCCCTGGATGTAGAACCAGTCGTGTAATAATCGTCATCTCTTGTCCTTGATCGTGCTCTGGAATAATCATCATCTCTTGCCCTTGATCTTGCCCTGGACCTGGACCTGGAATAAACAGCCGGCTGGTAGGTGGCTTCGGACCGATCGTAGTCTTTCCCTCCGTATAATGATTCGCCGTATCGATCGTCATCGTAGTAGCGGCTTGACCGGTGGGAACGACCTGATTTTGTCTTGTACCCGTACGAGTATTGCTCGGCGTCGGTCCATTCTCTGCCAGAGACAGTCCTGTGCGGAGATGGCTCGCGCTGCGTTTCTCTAGTAGATTGGCGGCGAGCAGCTTCTTTGTCGGCCTGTTTTTCGGATTCAGTTTTGGGGATTGTACGACCCGTCGAAGTTGTTTTGACTGTCAGGGTTCAGATTTCCAATGTAAGTAAGAAAGATCCGCATGCAGGAGTATACTACGGCAGCTTTGCAGAGCGGCGGGGTCGGTCGAGGCACGGAAGCACGCTCTCGCCGGATACAAGTGGAGCTCAGGGATCTCGGTGCCCAAAGGGTGGTCGGTGACAAGATGGAGGGCCGGCTACTACTCACAATTCTCTGCCAGAAATGCCGCATGCTTCTCTGGGTTGGTGCGAAACCACCTCCTTATATGGCCGTACACGTAGCGGTCTGGGCGATTCCGCTTAGGCGAGTCCAGCATGTCCCTAGGGTGTTCGATGACGGGACCGGCTCCCATCTTAGAGCTAGCCCATACTCCCTCCCGCCCTTCGGGAGTGTCTATTATCTGATGCGCATGTACACGTTCACCTGAGCTTCCCGGATACACCTAATGGTTAGTTTTTTCGATTGTGTTAGTGTGATTTATACTCTACACATATTTCTGGCTGTTTGGCTGTGAATTGCTATGGGGTAAGATTGAAATTCGAAATGACGACTAGAGAGGAGTAACAGAGTACATGTAGGGAGAGAAGGCGGTGGAATGGAATTGACCAACCTCAACATCTCCAACCGCAAAATACGAGTCATCCGCTACGTCAAAGTAACCCGCTTTGTTATCTATAAGCCAAATGATTGTCTGTTAGTAAAGTGCAATGTCCAGCTGTTCTGTCTGGTTACAGTGAGTTTCGCGCTGTCCGTGAGGGTACCAGGAGGAGCATAGATACAAGCCGGCCCGGGACTAGAGTTATGTACTTACATTCCCAATTAAGTTGAGCCATTGTTTGAGGAGTAATCTGGCGGTTCTGAACGCCTATCGCCCAGGCGATACAGTTACAGGGGTAGCTTTGTGTCTCCCACTGAACATCGAAGTTTGTAGCGTCTTCCGCGGCATTCGCGTGGTCAGCGATGATATCCCTCTCGAACCTGCTCAGCTCACGCTGACCAGACCGTGACGAACGTGGCATGTTGAAGGAAGGGTTCTGAATAAGTAGAGGAGAAGCAAGTAAACCAACGGAAAGAGAATAGTAAAGTCGGAGTGTAATATGTCAATTGAATGAAGAGAAGATAATAGGGGCAATGTGTGTTGAGTCTAACCCAGTAGACTAATGGATAGAAATGACAGAGGGGATATTGAAAATGACAGGTCGAAGACGATTAACGGAATAAGTAGAGAATCAGGCCAGCCGCCTTGAATGAAGAATGAAATGAATTATTTACTAGCATTGGCATTTCCGGATCCAGATGCCAGTACTCATATGTACCCTCACTGCATCAAGTCGTTTTTTCCCAAGGTTGATTGTCCGTACCAACTAAATCGAGCATCTGGACTACTACAGTAGTGTGTCTACGCCGTGTTACTTGCTCCAACTGCGAATAGACAAAAATCATGAGGATATCGAAGGCCTAGAAACCAGGACGCTGGCCAGGTCAGCCCTTGTGCCCTTGCATACCGCGTACCCCGTAACTTCTGAATTGTGTGCTTAGATCCCAGGAACATTGTGGGCTCCAGGCCTCCAGCTGGCACTGTGCGGGTTTTGCATGTGCTGCTTAAAGAGCCCAATCCAAATGGGGCGCACCGTGCGTGGATTGAACTGATCTTTCTATAACCTTTGGCCTTACTTAGTAACCTAGGGAGAGCTGTTGGCCGACTAGGGGCACAAATTTCCTCGAATTGTGACACGATCTATTCTCGAAACCGGAGTCCACTGGCCTGGGGCAGCCCTATCTTGTTTCTTCTACGTCGAATGTGGTGATGAAGTTTGCCAATTTCTAGGATAATTGAAACCCAAAGGGGGTTAGGGGCATCTTGTTGGTTTGATATAACATTAGATCTCATGGTACGTGGGGGCAGAGATTATCCTGAGTCTAATTCAGAAGACCCGGCGGTTTGGTTGTAATGCAAGCCATTCACCAGGATTATGACTGGAGAAAAGAATAACACGTCGAGGCTTGTCCAATCTAGCCGGCCAGCCAGCCTGTGCGGTCTTGCTATTCGTATACTATCCACGTGCAGTCTTAAATCGTCCAACGTAAGTCATGTAAGCTAACTGCAGAAAGCAATGGTGCAATGCCCTACTGAGGCGATGGCCACGGGTGAACGTGTTGGTTGGAAGAATAGAATGGTTGGTGCTTTCGGTATTTTGGGGGAATCCTATTTGGCGAACGCAGTGGAAAGATGGGGACACAGTGGGAAGAACGTAGCAAGGAGGGGGTTGACTCTATTTATGCATGTACATATATATACGTTACAAACCTACTTTTAACCGGGGGCCGGGGGTGGTCAACTGTTGAAATTGGGGCTGATGACGGTATTCACTACTCGACCGTCGTCGATGACACGCAAGTACCTTTTCTGGTTGGTTTCATTCTCGGACGCGATCAGGTCCAGGTCATTGATTCTACGTATTGAGGGCCCCTGGTATAGAACAGAATGCCACCAAGAACAAAGACCGGAAGGTCCCGCGTGGGTAGTGCCATCCGGTGTCGGATCTGTTGGTGTGGTTGTTAGATTGTTGGCCCGGTCCCCGATTCGGATACGCAACGTCCCGCTGCGCGCCGTTTGCGTTACGGTGATCCCCTTCTCCTTGCAGTGCTTGCAGTGCATCATGCAAAAAAGGGGATCAACCGCGGTTTTGAGGGTACAGTACCTAAACCCGCTAGCGGCCGGCACCTAGATAATTTTCCTAGTCTATATACTTTTTCTTGTCCTAAAAATATATTATTTTTTATAATTTTAAATATTAATAATATAAAATTAAAATAGTTTTGGAATCAATCTTAGCTTTTCTATTAAAATAAAATAAACGAAATTTTAAATATTTTTAACTGTGAGAACAAACGCAACACCACAACCCCCACCACACTCTACCTATCACAACGACCTGCGCTACACCACATAGGGACCAACAGTGGGATGTTGATTGTTTTCCTTGCTTTGGCTATGCAGCGTGGGTGAGCCACTGCAATCATGATGACATCGGTGCTGCACTGCTGGTCAACAGCAGTGTGCAGCACCGATGGCCTACTATATGTAGGCCAGTAGGTAGCAGGTCCATAGACACACTAGATTGAAGAATACACATGCACTACTAACGATCAGATTCACCAGAGCCCAAGAGGACTCTGTTGATATTGATCACCAGTGCAACCAACATAAAGCTTTAATGGAGAAAAAATAGTATATAGATATATATATATATATATAGAAGAAATAAGGCAACTATTCAGAATTTAAAAGTAAGAATACCATCTTTTGCTAAGGTATCGATTAGTTCGCCTAATTCCCCCAATTATATAAGGGCAGAAGGGGACCCGTTGTACGTGCAATCACACCCACACAACTGCATTTCTTAAACCAAGTCCGTGCATCTCCCACATCAACATCCCTCAATCCGTAATACCAAAACTCCACCGCTTCTCATCCAATATGGGCTCTCAATACTTTGCAACATGCAGACCCGACTTCCGCTTTGACATCCACCAACGCATTCCCTTCGCAACTACCGGCTGGCAATGGCTGACTTACGACTGGGACACCCGGCGCGCCATCGATGTGCACATCCCCGAGGAGCTCGAGGAGAAGCGGATATTTGTTTTCAAATCTCTCGCAAAATTCATCAGTGACCTTGATGTCGATGTCGTCCAGGTGAAAATCTCTAAAAAGGGAAAGCTGCTGTCCACCTCGTCAGAGCCCTGGAACGACTCTTATATTACCCCCTTCTATCCCCGTCGGTCGCAATTCCCTCGACGCATCAATACCATTCGACGTAGCGACCTCACTGAAATCGACCGGCTCGGAGTGCAGGTTGACCTGGTGACGTATGATCCAGCTCTGGGGCAAACCAAGAACGTCGTGTTCAAATATTATTTCACAACTAACAACGTCGCTGGCTTCTGGCATGAGATCAACTGCGTCATGCGTATGCCTAAACACCCCAATATCGTCCCATTCGATGGTCTTGTGGTTGATAGGGTTGCCGGAGAGGATAGAGTGGTTGGATTTACTACCCGCTATATAGAGGGCGGTACTCTCGACGCTAACAAGGGTCGTGTGTTCAAGCTCAAGTACTTGGAGCAACTCATAAGTGTGAGTTCCCTGTCATACATGAAGGAGACCCATCTTCTACTAATAAAACCTACATGTAGACTGTCGACTACCTCAACCTCCGTCTCGGCATCGTACACGGCGACATATGCCCCTGGAACCTGGTAATCGACCCAGAGACAGACAGCATCCAAGTGTTCGACTTCAATAGCAGCGCCAAACTAGGCTGGGACGGAGATGTCGGTAACGTGGATCTCAACGGCCAGTTCGTCTACAATAAAGACTGCAACGACGTGAAATTTGTCATATTCACCGTTTATGAGATCATAACGCGAGAGTTTAGTTTCCGCCGGGAGTTCCAACCCCACGAGTTGGATGAGTCGCTGCAGATGGGGCTACCTATATGGGAAAAAAACCCGAATGTTTTGCTCGATAGCCCGGTGGAAGAGTACCGCCGTGTTTTAGAGAAATGGGCGAAAGAGAGAGCCGAGATTGATAAGACGGTGGATCATTTCTCCAAGGCATTGGAGCCGCTGGGCTGGCCCACGCTAAGGTTGGATATGGACCCTGACCTGGTCACCTTAGCTGGCGATTATAGGGTGCTGGGTGTCAGTCGTGCCAAATTTTTCCATAATCCAACGGGCTATGTCAGATGGGAAAGACCGGCTACCAGCGCCATGCCTTTGCCGGCTGGTCAGCGTCTGCTCGCGACTGGAGAGGTGGTTGATGACAATGCTGATGGGGCGCTAGGGAAAACCAAGAAAGCATAGAACTTGGAGTGTTAGGCTGGCCTGAGCCCTTCGATTTACGAATTGTCGTTCTGTTTCCAAACTGAAAGTTTTAACGTGACTCCGTCGATAGTTTTTTCAAGGCTGTTGACTGTTTTATTATGCATCAAACAGTTGTAGCTAAGTGCTCCTTTTGTGTCCCCTTACCTATGGGATCTGGTTAGTCGAAGTAATTTTCAAACTTCTTGCCAGATTCCACGACGATTGGGGTAACGCTGCCATACTATCTAGCAGCGAGAATTAACCTGTGGAATAACAGCCGTTTCCGGATGCATGTTTGCACCTATCACAAGAAAGGGTTTGTCGGTGTGTGGCCATGCAAGCTGAACAATGGTCCAAGGGAGCTGAAGAATGGTCGAAGGGAGCTGAACTGGCTACACCAGTTCAGCTGGTATTGCCCATTATTGCCACCAGAGTCGTCACCAGAGTTGCCACCATTCACAGTTATAACTCTGCCAGAGAACCACAGAAGAAGACAGTCAAGACAAGATGACATGTATCAATCAAGGATTTTTAACCGAGTTTCTGACATAACCATACCGCCGGCCCGCGAAACAGTCACGAGAATTTTCCGCATCTCCAACGCCAAAAGACACGAGCATCGTCAAGATGGCCCAATGATCCTTTCAATGCAAACGCAGATCACGACTAGCTTGGCAGAATGTATCTTGAATCGCGAACTTGTAATCCCGAACAAATGCTTGGTCCTATTGGACCTTTGACTCACTCCCGACAGCCCACTACGTCAGGTCCTCCCACTTAAGCCCCTTGTATAGACTAGCGTCCAGATCTATGCGACTGCAGTTTCGGTCCTCTTTGCAGAAGACTCTGTGTCATGACCTGCACGGCACGACATGCGCAGACGCCTCAGGCCGTCTAGAAGTGGAGAAAGGAATGGACCAATCACAGGAGGCCCGAGGGGCAAGAGGCCCGGGCTTGGGTCTGACAACGGCCCTGAAGAACGTGTCACCTAGCACCTGGTGCAGAAATATCACAATCTTCACAAGGAACCAGTCAGCACTGAGAGCAATTAGTCAACCGCAGCGGCAATCAGGTCAAGCCATGATACAACAAATATACGAGTCGACCAAACTGCTGAACCGAAGAGGGAACTCAGTTGTCTTTCAGTGGGTACCAAGAGACAGTAACTTTCCACTGGGATCCGAAGCAAAAGAAGCAGCACAAAAGGCAACGATGCGAGGGCATGCACCATACCTCCAAGTGCAGCAAGCCAAGTCAACTGCTATTAGACTAGCAACAACCAAGCAACTGCGGACAAGGCTCCCGGAAGGAGTGGGCAAATTCTCCAAGACCATTGATGTGGCGCTACCGGGCAGACATACGCACGACCTATACGACCAGCTGAAACGAAGAGAGGCTTGTATACTGGCGCAACTCTGGACAGGGATGGCGAGACTAAACGGATTTCTATATAAAATCGGGGCGGCTAAATCCGAATTATGCGGTTGCGGTCATGCGAGGGAAACTGTAGATCACTTTCTGCTACAGTGTGTGAGGTGGACGGCTTTACGGGAAGGTATGCTGCAATGCACAACGACAAGACGGGGGAGTCTCTCGTTCTTTCTAGGAGGAAAAGCGTTATCGGACCCTAAGAAATTGTCGCCTGACATGCAGGCAGTTCGGGCAACGATCAAGTATGCCATGTCAACAAGACGATTGGATTTGGACACACAGAGGATAGATCCATCGCAGTAAGGGAACTCAACTGAGGAGTCCCACGCAGCCTCAACCAGCAGATCCTGCTTTAGCTGCTGAAGATAGGACGCTGAACACTTGGAGAACGTAGCCTCCAAGGCGATCTGCTAATAACATGACAAGATGCATCGGGTGATCTAAAGGTAGAAAAGTAGAGGGCTTGGACGAGATAACGGCAGAATTGGATGAACCGAATGTAGTTAGCGTGCATAGGCCCTTTAGGCTTAGTGCTTCCGCGCGAAATAAATTCCATCCATCCATCCATCCATGCTGGCTACACCTCGGTGGGCCGCCGGAACGAGAACACGATCCAGGACAGGAGGAGAAAAGGGGCTAACCCTAACCCTAAGTTGCGATGAGAAAAGTATCAGAGCATCATCATGAGGGGCGACTCGAGGGATAGCTTACATGGTATTGCTCGCAAGACACTGCAAAATAGGGCCCTTCACTTATCTGTGCCTCTTAGCCATATTGAATCTAATAGATGTAATATCTAACTATTGTAGAAGATGCTATACGTGAATAATTTCCATGTCTAATCTGGTCTTACATACCTGGACGATTAGATAGGCCAGTCCATCACGTTTTTCGCCTTCTTGCTCCTATCTTAGGAAAAGCCGGTTAGCCTCCTGGTATTTCTCCCTTCCCCGCAAAGCTTTTCGCTCACCGCGGAGAACCTTAAAATCGGCCGCTGCGACGAGCCTCCGCCAAACCTCAATGACACTATAAGCGGAGTTGAGCGTGCGGACCATGACGCGTTCCTCTGGTCCCAACACAATACGCTCTTTGACGGAGTTCTGCACACATTGGTGTATCAATGTCTGGACTGGTGCCTGAACCCTTGGGGCCGAGGGTTCCCGAGCAAAAAGTCCACCCAGAAGCGGCAGGGGTCGACATTACGACAGCTTCACTCAGTTAGCACCAGTTTTAGCTCGATGGCGGGCAACATACATTTCAGGAATACCGAGGTGGTTACCCTCTTTTCTTTACGTAAGTCCACAGAAACTTTATAAAGTAATGAAATTAGCAACATATGAATATATTAACCTGGGTGTAATATCGTTTCTTTGCAAATTGTCCTCCGAATTTGGCCACCTCCGTGGCGTCTTTTTAACAATGCTAAACCCACCCCCAACCCGGCTACATACCCCTGTTGCCTTTTGCCTCACGACTCCTTGGCATTAATGCCAAGAGTTTTATTTTCTAGGGTTAGGAACTTTCTTTTCCTAGAGTAGTGCACTGGGCGTACTGGCTTGAACGTTGTTGGAATTTGTGGCTTGCGCAGCCATGATGCCCGAGATCTCGAAAGCTACCAATCCAGCATAGGTTCGTCTCGCTCCACGGACAAGTAAAGATTGTTCATGGACGAAACCCGAAGAGTACGAGGTTGCGAGCGAAAATAAAACCCCCTTGTCAGGTACCTGGCACGGGCCACTTTGTCCATTTCTCATAGTTAAATCAAAGTTTACGCCCGCAGATACCAGACCCACAGATTTTATTTACCCATCATACATCGTACATAGCCACCAAAAGAACCGCTTTCTCTTTCCACCTTTTTCCCACTGTTACTCTTCCGTACTTCACGTATGCAAAATACGTAAAGTACAAAAGAGCAAGAATTCTAAAAAGAGCGCACTAGATAGAACTTCTTATGCAAATGGATAGGTCAAGACTATTAAATATATTATGGAAATCGGTAAAGAAGAAGCCGAGAGATCTCTTGATGTGTACTCCAAAGTAGCTACTCGAAGTCGCTATGATCTGGCATCATTATCCTTCTGAATACTTCAGACCTGCAGAAACTTAACCAAGCTTTTGAGCGTCATATGCAAAGGAGTCAATAGACTCGAATTGACGCGCAAGCAAACTTTATCATAGCCTTGCTCAATTATGCATGGCTTGGCAATACAAGCCTATGCAGCTCGATTTCTTTTCAAGGTTTTCAGATTTTGACACAGCTTACCCTTTCATACCAGTCTACTTCTCTTTTCTTCCCCCAAATACCTAATCACAGGCCGAAAGTCCTCGATAATTTATCCGGTAAACTAAGTACACCGCCAGCAGTGATCAAGTGACCCAGGGTAGAAAAGTGGGTCTTATCATGGTCAGCGGACTCAGCTTTGGAGAGCTTGTTCTTCCGCCTCTCTTCGTAAGCTTAATCTAGCCGTTCAAGCAGCTGCTCTTTGGTCCAGGCATTTCCTATCAGTTTTGCGCATGCAACGCTGAATTAACCATGCGGGCATATGGAAATGGGGTTTTCCAAGTTCCTTTACTACCGTAAGAACAGGCGGTAATGTACCATTATTGTTATCTGTAGTTATATCCAGATACGAAACTTGTACGATGCGTTATAAGGGTTTGATGCCAGCCTGTTTGGTCTTTCTCTACATGTTTCCCGCCTTGATTTCTTGTCTCTTGGATCCTAGTTTATCCGGAAAGGGGCAAAATGGGTGTTGCCCTCCACGCAAAAATATCTTGATGAAAAATACAAGTCAAGGACTTTGACTGTTGGGTCGATATGGCTACTGTAACTTCTGTAGAAAGAACATGACGACCAAGAGGCCTCTTTGAGCCTGATAGCTCATCTTGATTCGTCTTTCATGCCTCATGCCGACTAATCTCACAAACCTGGAATTTGACGCATCCAGAACAGGCCCCCCTTAGGACGTACGCCCGTCTCCAGCATCTCCTTTGCCAGCGCGATTCTGTTCTTGCTTGTCTCAATACCCTTTTCAGCCTCTTTAATACGATGCTCTACCTCGGCCCTTGTCCTCTCGGTCCCCTCTTCAGGCAATTGCTTCATCCATTCCCTCAACTCCTCAATGTCCTTGACTCCCCGCTCTATCCACTTTCCCTGTTGCTTAATGAGCGCATTTGGCTTCTCCCTCGCTTCCATTTCTGCCTTTCTATGCATCTCCGTCGCCGAAGGTTTCAGTTCCTTTCCTGGACACACTCTATCCGCCTCCTGCAGCACTTCTTCAACCGCCCGCCTGAGAATCCTCTCTCGCTTCTCCAGAGAACTCAACCGCATCTTCCACACCGACGTGTCCTTCTTACCCGAGGCATGATGCCCCTCAATACTTCTCTTGGCAGATTCATACTTGCCTTTCAAAACTCCAAGCTCCCAGAGAGGCAACTCGTCCGGCTGCTGACAAACACCCCCCGGACAATCAACCTCCGCCAGCCTCCTCACCACTTCCAGCTCTTTGCTCTTCCGCTCTTGAACCCTCAAATCATTCCACAAATTCCACCTGGCCTTCCACTCGTCATCCACCGTCCCCGCTCTCTCCATGCGCAACCTAAAATCCTCCTGCCGATCCTGACCCATGCGCGCTTCAACCTCACTCAATTTCCGCAAGGGCTCCTCGGCGTGGTGCTTTGCCTTGCGCGCCGCCTCGCTCCTTGCCTTGGCCACAAGAAACACCTCGCCATGGAACTTGGCTCTGTCAGGCCACCACCCCGCTGCTTTATAAAGCGGGACAAGTTCCTCGTGCTCCCCCCAGCCGTAGCTCTGCGATCCTCCCCCGGGTGTCTCGACAAGTTGCTCATACCACCCCAGCATATCCCGCAACACATCAGGCGCGTCCCGCCACATCATCCCGCCGTAGCCGTTGCCGTGTTCTTCAGTGGTAGCCAGCTCCTCGGGCGTCTCGTCCGTGAGCGCATACGGGTTGGGTAGCTCCCCTCGGTGGCGGTCCTTCCACGCGCGTATGACGTGGTCGGTCGAGGAACCCGTCTCGTGGTCTTGGATAGCAATCATGTTTCGTCGGACATCATAAAAAATGACGCTGTCGTGGTTGCCCATGCGAGACAAGGCCGTGCGCCAGGGCGGCAGCGAGATATCCTTGAACATTGGGTCGCGCGAGTCGTTGAGGTGTTGCTCGTTGCGGGCGTCAAAGAATTCGGACCCCTGAAAAAAGTCGATTGGTTCGATGCCCTGGTTGTCGACGTAGGGGAGGAGGTTGAAGAGTTGGATCAGGGCTGGGTCGAGGTTGAGGGACTTGTATTTGGCGAGGAGGTTGTCGTCGATCTTGTGTGGGCCGGGCAAGATCCACGAGGGATCGAGGTATTGCATTTCGGCAAGGGTTTGGTAGATTTTTAGCATGAGGTTTGCCACCTCTTGGAGGCGGTGTTGGAGGGTTATTTCGGTCATGATGACGGTGACGGGGGTTTTAAGACTGGGAAATGTGGATGAGGGGAGAGGATTTGAAAAAGTGGAAAAGGAACCTACAGGCTTTATATTCGCGAATGAGACCAGATGTTGTAGACTTTTAAGGGCCAGTTCCGAGGTTATGGATAGTACCACTGTACCATAAATCTAGATCCAGTACTAGACTGCAAATGGTAAGGCGTTATGGGGTTGCTTTCTCTAATTCCAGGCATCCATCGCCGATACAACCTCAAGATCCATCTAGTCTCGGACAGTGTGTTCGGGGAAGTCTTGGTAATAGGAAACTGCGACAGATCACGGTTCGTCGCGTGTTACTTACACGCAGGGACGACGTTATATCTGGATAGACCATAAGTAAGAAAGGTGGACGGGCATCGTCCGGGTATACACAGGTTGTCGACCAGCAGGTTTTGCCATGCGAATAATTGATGAGCAGAATTCACTTTCAATATTTGCGCTCACCTCAACACAGCGGAGTCCGTGTAAGGAAATCGATCAACCATGATGAAGAATAACATGTACACTGTATGCTTTTCTGCAGCCCAGCCAACGAGATGTAAAGCCTGAATATTTTCCCATTATCATAAAAGGCACTCTCCTACCGTACCTTCAAAGTCGTTCTTATAATATCTTAATTCAGCTCGGCCTTCCCAGTCCCGATACCAACCCCCGACGGTCCTGTAACCCGCGACGCTCGTGTTCATCAAGTCAACCAGATCCCGCCCTGCCGACTGCAGAAGCCGTTGAATACAGCGTGTGATCAACGTCCCTTTCCAGCGATCCGTCGACATTGACAACATACAGAGCAGAGTCTTTGCCGCTATATCATCCGCCTCGTTCTCACTGTCAGTCATGAAATCACCACTAGTACCACTCATAAACCAACTTGGCAGTGAGCCGAGATAATACACGCCAGAGCCGATGGGATCAACTGCAATCCGTTGTTGGATCTCGCGAAATCGTGAGAAGTGCAGATTCGAGGGGTTGAAATAGTGCAGTGCTAGGTCGGCCAAGTCGTCTGCCTCGCCGGCTTCCAAGTCCCGGTCGAAGTCATCATGGCTATAAAACGCAATGGCACATCCCAGCGTGAGACAGTAGGCTTCTCGGTCTGTCTCCCAGTCTGTTGCACTGGGCCCGTCACGGTTCGGATCAGCCTCGATGGCTTGACGAAAGATGCTCGTCGCAAACTCGTACCGTATTACGCCTTGGGGGAGTGAGAAGTATGAGACCAACGGGTTCGACGAAATGTACGACGACTCGAGAAACTCGACGACTGTATAGTGCGAGACGGAGACCACGTACACCGCCTTGGTCGCGCAGGCGTCCGTACCGGCGTCATTTACCAAGGTGGTCGTGCTGCTCGTCATGGAATTGTCGTCCGGCTCCCCGCCAGAGATGCACTTGAAGGTTAGGAGACAGTCCGAGAGTTCTCTGAGGCGTTCAATGTCATAGTTCCGATCGACGTCTAGTGATGATGACTTGTTTGTCCTCCCGTACAAGTCATACTCGGCGGCAGACACCAAAATCCCAGCATCAATCCCGTCGAAGGTAACCCAAGCCGCGTTGGAGTGTCCAATCACCCAAATCAGAACACGCCGCACATATTCTCGGTCCTGGGGTGAAATGGCGCTCAAGATCCTCGTATACGTCTCGGCCAGATCCACCGGCAAGTTTCGCAGCGTTTCTTCAAGCTGTGAGATGTCGCGCAGCCGTTCTAGTTTCCTGAGTTGCAGTTCCGCCCATTGGAACCTGGATATCCGAAGTCAGCATCGTATCGATAGTATTTGCAGTTTAGTCGATCAAGGTTATAACCCACATTCCATCAGACTTGGCAACCAAAAGATCCTCAATCCTCTGATGCTCATCTCGCCAACGGCGCAGCCTATAACTTGACGCAAGCCTCGAGTTGACCATTTTCCTTATATCCGCCTTCACGGCGGCGTTTGACATGGACACAACACTCCCAAAGATAGCGCCAAATACTCGTTCAATCTCAAAATACGGCCGACTGGTGGCGAGGATCCTGATCTTGCGGAACCGTGTATCCAGTACCAAAGTGGCGATGAGATTGACCAGCTCGCTGCGGGGGTTACTTTCATCAATGGCGTCAACCACCACGTACAGGACATCCAATTGCTCAAGGACCAGCTCGAGAGCACTTTCCAGTTTCGGTATGCTGGGCTCACAACCCCGGTCGTACATCCTCTTCAGTCTTCCTGGGACGTATCGCGTCCGTCGACAGGCTTGGCTTAGCGTCCAACTCGGAAAAGGAGCGCACTCGTCCTGGTCGTGGGAGTAGTGGCAGTAGTAGTAGGCGCATTCCATTCTACTGCTCGAAGGAGAGAGATCGCAGTGGTGTTGAATTTGCTCGATTAGAAAGGATGCCAGGACTGTTTTCCCTTCTCCGGGTGGGCCGTGGATCCAGAGGGATCGATCTGGGTGTTTTCCCGATAGCCAGTTCTCCCATTCTGGAAGTCTGAGCATCCATGTACTCGTATGAGGCTCGTGTCTCCGGAACGTGGCGGTCTGAAGGGATGATGGGTTCGTCTTTTCGAGCCATCGGAAGATCTCGCGCTTGTCTGAGTCTGAGACGACATCGGACAGATGGCTCAGGGCTAATTGTATATCTTTGAGGTCGTGGCTTTAAGGATCACAGATGGTAAGTTTATGGCAAATAAAGACGTCGGAACAAATGATGGTGTACGAACGAGATATCGCCTGAAATAGCCAGCAACAAGGTGGCTTTATGGTGAGACAGCTCAGCCAGCAGCTTTCTCGCCTTGGACTGCTTAAAGGGCCAAGCCAGCTGGGCGGCCGATATCCGACGGAATCCCTTTGTATTTCTGACCACAGAGCCGACTTGCTTTGCTTCCAACGGTAAGAGTTTATCAAGCTCCAAGAGACACCGCTTGCAGGTATCTACCGGTCCAGAGTGTGCAAACAGGCGAGAAAGCAAGGTCGGGTTATCAGCTTTGTGCGTTGACTCCGGTCTTCCTAAGCCCTCGACGATAAACTTGATAGACGTGGCCTCACAGAGGATCATCTGCAAGTCTGTTGGCGCATCTTGGATCGCGCCGATACAAAAGCTGCTGGCGCGGATGACGCCCTCAGCTAGCTGGATAAAGGCGATGATGCCTGCGCCGAGTGATAGAGGGTCGGCCATTGTGTCATTCTCACGGGGGACGAAAATGGAAATTGTAATTTGTTCACATCATAACCCGTAGTGTATTCAGATATTATACGGGGTACGTCCTTTTGTCTTTCAACAAGATATGGACTTTGCAGAAGAGGGGGAATTCAGCTGCATGAAAGCACCGCCTCAATCCTGCAGCTAGTCTCGCGACTATGCAGCACATTGGAGGCCTGGAGCGCCAACTGTGACTTGCTCCCAACCAATAGGGACCGCATCCGAGGCCGAGCACTGAGAAATCATGCCAATGGTTTGTCAGTGACTTCTGTTACGATAACGGCGCCGCACAAACATTTGTCCGCACTTATATGCCTCTCAGCCAACCTGGAAGCACATCAGAGCACCTACTTAACCATCCACCTGCCTCAGTTTCATTCATTATACTGTTAAGATCCATTCAGAATTTTAATATCCTTGAGACAAACAGAAATCCCAAAATATATAGAGAGTTAATAAACAGGCACTAATCCTTTCGTAAACAGGCACTAATCCAAGGAGGGTTAGGGTTATAGGTGGCAAAAGCCACCCCAAAA